>JBBPMX010000299.1:0-16041 GCA_038090515.1 Pulveroboletus cf. viridisquamosus | reverse complement strand
TTGCGTCCTACTAATTGTCCACCGAGTGTGCGTTCATTTGTCAGGGACGTGGCTCATTGCTATCCCTGTCTGACCCGGATCTATCCCCAGCCGCCAGCCGCACAGTGTCAACGTGCCATGGCTGTACTAATTACGCCCACCCGAATCAAGAAACTTGAAAGGACACCATTCCGGATCGTCCGAGTGCACGCATATCCATTTCCAAGAAATGCGTTCGGGCGTCTGTTTTATTGTTACCTTGGCTGTGCATGCTGAACTTTATCCACCACAGGACACCCTTCGGTGTGCGCACACCCCACCTCTCGCCTACGTTCTCAGCCGAGGCAACCGACCTTTCTTTTGCCTCAAGTCAGGACGCCTCCAGTCAAAGCGGGTATCGCCACCATCGAAGGAGGACACCTTGCCCTCTTATGCGAGTGTGCAAATCTCAACGTCACTCATGGCATTCCCGATCGACTTCCCAAGCAAGTCATCTCTGGCCGTGTAGGAACAGGAAGCACATCAACACCGATCGACGTCGAAGCTTGGGTTTCAAATCGAATTTATCACCATCGGACCCCGATCCACGGTAGGGAGCCGTGCATTCATGGGCTGTGCCATCGGGGGTGCCTAGTCTAATTGTCTCGCGACGGAGATGAGGCTATATATGTTTGCTTACGACGCGTGAGTTGCTCTATACTGTCGACTTCCATCACCTCTGCGGTAGCATTCGTCGCGTTTGGTGGTCTCGTGGTCTGGGAGGCAATCTATGGCGGCGCCGATGTGCGAGAGTACCAAATGAGTCCCATCTTCCCTTGCGTACGCACCTATCACTCAGCTGTGGCTGTGATAAACTGGTTATGACCCTGCCGCGCATGGCCTTGACTTTTTTTTTATCACCAGACCTCATTTTTCTATGCATATTGTAGTCGTATCCTTTATCGCAATGCGACTCGTTATCCACATCAATATTATTAATTGCGGTCGGGCTAATCGTGCATGTGTCCCGTGTAATTGACAAGACTAGGCAGCGCGTATGACTCGACGGTGTTCAAGTTCTAACGTCCTAATACCTATCCGCCTCTTGTTCCATCCAGTTTAGCCAGTCATGGCCTTCCGAATTGCATGTACCCGCTTTCTGTCGGAGGGCTCCTTCCATCATCACTTGGCTGAAGTGGATGAAGACGAGCACTACAAACTTGAGGCTGTGAATTTGTATCCCTGGATGTTGCTCGAATGGTACTCGCCAATAGAAGTGCCTTGGACAGTCCACCGGTGGAGTAAAAGCCCTACTTGTGTTGGACGACTTGAAGCTACATGGTCTGACGATACACCCGTCTCCGGAACGTTCTGCAGTGACCATTACCGCCGTTACATGGGAAACCCGAGGACCGAGATCGCGGCACAGAGTCACTGTATAGAGAGGTATACGGATAGTCCAACAAGCATGTCAATAAGTTGCATATCGACTCACCTCTTCTCTTTCACAACTTGAGCAGCCATGGTTTGTTGGTGAGGCCCAATCGTCAATGATTCAAATGAGTTACCACCGACTTATCGACGTGGCTTTGGTGGGGGTCGATCTGGACGTGCAACACATTTAGTAACGTCAGCAGTAGAATCAATGGGGGAAAATTCATAGCTCACCTTCAGCTTTGTCACGTTCCTTGATCTTTGCATAAGGTGGATTATTGGCCCATGTAAAATATATCCCTTTGACTAAGTCACTTGGGGAGGAAAACCGATGCGTCCATCACCACCTTAGGCAGCACTTTCAAGAGGTAACTTTTAGCTGTGAGGCTGGTTTTTTATGTGATACATATTTGTCCTGTAAGGTGAAATATCCTCTTTTTTGTCCACTATAGATCCTCCCCCCCTTTTGATGAGGCTCCATTGAACATCACCAGTACCTCATAGGTATACCTTCATAGCATCTAGGACATATTTGTTTGTCTTGATTCAATATGTTTTTTATAATGTATTATGGCATAGTCACATTCATGGTCACATTGTTCAGCGCGCCCTGTGAGATATGTTTTTTTAGGGCTCGGACTTGTCACACATCGTCAGGGTGGATTAAAAGTAACCAAGATGAATCGAAAAGTCTTGATAATGTAGATACATCAAATACTACTTGTTTTCTACCTACAAGCTAGTCTTGCGAAACTCTACGACGCTTTCTGAGATTGCACACCGACGGCTGAGGCACTGTACTAGGTCCCGCCGTTGGGGACCGTGTCCGGCGTGGGCATAGCCTTCGAGTCTGTAGACCATCGCATTTAGTTAAACATAACAACAAAAACGGATCACTTACATGCGTAGCGACCTTGGCAGCGCTGGTCCCATCCCAGGGCTCTGTCTCCGTAGCAGTTGCCTGCGACTGTAACCAATGTCAGAATGGGGGACAGACAGTGAACCTACTCACGTTCGTCGCCACAGCGGTACTGTTGGTAGCAACAGGGGTGGCCTCGTGATCATATATGATATTCTTGACGTCCACCTCAGAGTCCTCTTGCACATTTTGATACACTGAGTCGTATGAAATGTTGAATTCGCATGGCGTTGTTCTCGGCTGAACGTTGACTCGAATGGACTGGCCCAGGTTTCAAAATCAGTATAGTGGGTGAGGGAAGTACGGACTCACAAGGCTAACATCCATCTCAGGTACCTCACGAAATCCGTTCACGAGCTTGATAGTTGACAATGCGACTGTGGACGGAATGGAGAGGGTGATCAGCTGATGCTCTGCGGACTGTCCGTCAAGACCGTGGTCGAGTTGAGAGGCCATTGCAAGGGGATGTGGGCGTTGCGTGAGTTTTGTTGAGGCGTTGAGATGCACGAGCGGTATGCGTTCGTGGCAAGGTTGAATGTTGAACGGTGAGGACTGACACCACGCGCAGTACTAAGGAAGCAAATAAGGCGCACCTTCCTAAGTTACTTGCATGACGATCCCGCGAGGATCTGATGGGTCTTCGTTAAAGTCAAAGGAAGCGAAGCTTACCAGCGCAGCCATGAGGCCTTGAAGCCTCTCAACTTCTCAAGGTTCCTCAGATCGGTGGTCTCGAGATCACATGACTACGATCACAGATCCTAATCGACTAAGATGGCTAGATAAACGATGTAGATCGGAAGGTTCCAATTTATTCAAACAAGAAGTGGAATTCAGGTGAATGTTACAATGATCAATTGAGTACACTAAAGATAGAAGCCGGTCAAGGCACTCCTGTGCAGTCAGCTGCGTCCGAGCTGGAGGTCGAGCGAGTGGGAGACAATTCATTGTCAGTATCGCGTGCAATGCTGCCAATGGATTGGTCAATGAGGTTACGACCCCTTTCGCCAGCCTCGATAAGAATCTGCACAATAGCCAGCGCATGTTCTATTCGGTTGGTAAGCATGGAGCGTTCATTGAGACATATCACTTACCAAAGTCGTCGTCAGTTAGAACGCGGTGGCTGAGGGGTAAGTTGACAAAGGCTAAGAGATCAGTCCCAGCCTTCACAGCTTCGCAGATTGATAGCATCATCTGCTTTAAACACACTAGCGAGAGGTACTCAGAGTACGCCTATAATAGACTTGACGGGGCTACTCACCTATTATGTCACAGAAGGGAGCCTGTGGAAAGGTTCCAGCGGCTGGAGGAGAATCGGTTGGCGTCTGCAAAGTAGGGGGTGGAGTGGGCAGGGCGGACACAGTCTCAGCGGGCAGCTGGGTTGCAAGCGAGGTAGGAGATGGAGCAGACATGACAACCTGGGAGGCGAGGAGGAAAACGGGTCTGACCTGCAAGCATCTCTTAAGTGGTATGGTAACATTCTCTTCCTTGTTCGTTGTGCAAGATTACGAAAACCCCAAATGGCAAACGGAGATCCGTCAACTAAGATTGATCGACACTCCCAACACGACAAAATTATGGACGTAACTAATAACAAGAACCGTTCAAACTGCAATTCCCGAGACCAACGCAACGACTAGACCAAGATAAAGAGTTTAATTCAAAAATCACCGGAATCCGACTGAGGAGGCGCTGGAAGTGTCGGGAGGGCATCCGGATGGTCAAACGTCGCCGAAGGTCCTGTGGTCTCGTGTGAGTAGGCGCCAGCGAATTGGGAGCCATGACCGTAGACGTCATGTCCCGCTTGATACCATCGCTGATTAGCTAAACCATGGGAAGGAACCCGCGTGTATGAATTGCCGATTGTGTGATCGCTTTCATGTCGATGGTGCACAGGAGGCATGTTATGATGATGATACGGGACTGGGTTGGTATAAACCCCCATATGAGGGGGCTGGTTATTATCGCCGTTTGATTGCGGATATTGTGCTTGATGGCCATACACGCCCAGTGGGAAGTAGGAAGGAAACTGCACGCTATCGTGCTGGTAGAGAGGTGTGGATGGGTGTGGAGGTGTGTAACTTGCTTGGCTACCATACGGATCAGAGTGTGCAGGTGGGAGAGGCACAGGAGGTCGTGGGGATGCAGGAGGTCGCGGAGGTACTTGAGGCGGCGGAGGTACTTGAGGCAACGGAGGTACTTGAGGCGGTGGAGGTACTTGAGGCGGTGGAGGCACTTGAGGTGGCGGAGGTACTTGAGGCGGCAGAGGCACCTGAGGCACCTGAGGCGTCGGAGGCATCTGAGGCGGCGGAGGCACCTGAGGCGGCGGAGGTACGTGAGGCGGAGGAGGTACGTGAGGCGGCGGAGGTACGTGAGGCGGCGGAGGCACCTGAGGCAGCGGAGGTACGTGAGGCGGCGGAGGCACCTGAAGTAGTGGAGGTCGCGGTGGAGGGCCTTGCGAAGCCTCGCGATGCATTGCGGAAGGGTTGTGTGCCACTGCAGGAGGAGCCACAGACATGGAGGACGTAGATGAAGCCAATGGTAGAGGAGTGTCGCTCGAAGTGTTCTTGTCAGAAAGCTGGTATCCGTTCAGAGGAGGAAGGGGAGCGTGCCGTGGAGATGGTGAACCTGAATCGCCTACAACTTCTGGTGGGCCATTGACGTCCTTCTTCAGAGCCATCGAAACAGCGGATCTGGCAGCTTCAGCCGCCATGCCTCCTTCGAAGACAGCATCATCGTCAGAAGAAGAATAGACCCTTCGGACTAATCGAGGTTTTGGACGCGCTGAAAACAGTGAACAAACCATCCATGTCAATAAGCAATACACATACCATTCTGCGGTTCTTCCAGTTTCTTAGCAGCTGAGATGGGCATGTCAGTAACCGGAAAGGCGTGATCAGTTGCATGTAATACATACCTGCAGTGGGTTCATCGTCATCATCCGATGAGATAATTATCTCCGCGCTTGGGAACTTCTTCTTGCCTTGCGGCCCTTGCCTGACAGTGCGTATCCTATCATCTCCGACGGCGCGTCTCTTCCCTGCACGTTTGGAGGACTCGTCGACCGCCTTGCGCTTGCGCATTTCGACATCCTCGTGAAACTCATCATCCGCTGATTTACCCTGCATCTTAGCGCCATTGTTCACCTTCTTCGATTTCGGCAGAACCGGAATTAGAACCTCGCTGCGATTCTTCTTCGGTTGCAAGGAGGGGTCTTCAGAGTCGTCTTCTGTATCAGAATGCGCTGCTTTCTCATTTCGGGGGCGCTTCACACGTGTGGCTGCACGAGATGTACCGACACGTTTAGGCCCTTTGAAGTCCACTTGGCCGTTAGCAAACATCCGGCGACCGTGAGACTGATGCGAGGCTGATGGAGGAGGCTCTTCAATGATGATGGGCGCTATCCCACTGAGCAAGTTGGCTGAAGAATGTCAGCTTTCATCACGTAAATACAATGTCACTGCCTACCTGTCTCTCGTGCAGCCTTGACACGCCTAACTGTGAGAGTACCGCCCTTGATAGCATACACCAGCTTCTTCATCTCAGGAAGCTTGAGGTCGTTGATGCCTTTCGTTCGCTGAGTGCGACGTTCACCGGGCATAAGGGTATCATGGGGATAACCCTCCATGACAAGCCCAGCGGAGGCCAAGAAAGACAACAACGTCTTCCACGGGAAATTCTTTGTGTTCAACTTCGACGTGTCCACTCCAGTAGCCTCTGAGAGTCCAATCAGCCCACTAATTAAATGGATCATGCATATACATACCGATTGCCTTCGTGAGATATCTTTTCAAGGCCTTAGTGAAGTCGGGGTAGTCGTCTGAGGATTCTTCGGCATGTGCTGAGGTCCCAGCATTGGCATTGGATGCTGATGGTTTGGGACACGACGCCTTCCTGGCTTGAACACTTTTGTCATGGTCCTCGTGCTCACCGTCGTAGAATACTTCAGCGACTGTCTCCAGAGACACCAGATGACTGCGAAGGTCAGATTATTGTGGTGGCAAAGATGCTAAGAAACTTACTATACATGCGCCTTCAAGTGTCCGATGATCGTGTCATCATTCGCTTTGCAGCGTGTCTTCCAAAACTGCAAAATAATATAAGTTCACAGGCTAGGTATTGAAAGGATGGAAATACGCACATCAGACGCACCGCGTGTCGTATGAGTATGACCAAAGGCATTGTCTTCATTAACGATGTTTCCGCACATCACCAAGACGCTCTGGAACCCGTACTTGGCAGCCGCAGAGTCCATCTATCAAAAAGGAAAGGATGTTGGAATAGAATGCATCGAATGTTTAAGAAGACTTACGATCGCGCAGATCCTCCTGCGGATGTTGTTGAATAGATGGCTGCGCTGCGAGATGGTATGCTCTGAGGTCTTAGTGACCTCAGTGAGCTCAAAGATGTCAAGGCTCTCCCTCCACGCTTCGCCCATATCTGCAACAAATCGTTTATAGCAACGACTCATCATCGTTGGTGTAGCTTCAGTGAAAGTGTGAGTCCCGGTTGAATTTTTTGATGACACGCACTTACCTGGCTCATCAGCTCCTACACCTACTCGATGACGTTCGCTCTCCTCATTCGCTTTCCAAAAGGCTTGATACTTGTTCCAGTAATTTGACGCATTGATGATTCGTCCTCGTTCTCGGTGCCATGTCTCAGCCACTTGCTGAGGTGTCAAAGACGTCTCCATAGCAACCCTCTCCAGGATAGCATCTAGCTCTGTGTGACCCTTTTGAAGGAGCTCAAGGACTCGAGCTGACCGCCGGCCACCAGTGGGAGTAGATGGCCATGATGCTTCCGAAGGAGGTCCTTGTCCAGCCAAAAAGGGTTCAGGATCGACTTCTGATTGGTTTGCAGTTGAGTTTGAAGATGCTTCTCCGACATCCGCTGTGGTAGCAGCCCCCAGCTTGGATGTGCGATGAACAAACGGGGTAGGAGGTGTGACTTTCATCGTAGGCACGGGCCGGACTGTGATGGATTCATCGGATACCTCCTCAATCGGATCTGAAGTCACGATGATGTTGGAAGGATGGGCAGCGTGGGGGTCTGATCGAACTCGAGGATGCGGACCGTATAGGGAACGAGGACCGGTGGGTGGGGGTAGAGAAGGTTGACGAGGGGGAAGAGAAGGCTGACGAGGGGGAAGAGAAGGCTGACGAGGGGGAAGAGAAGGCTGACGAGGGGGAAGAGGCAAACCCTGGCATCGAGCACGAGATTCGCAAGAGCTTGGATCAAAGTCCTGAGGAGGTGCAGGCGAAGGTGCACCTGAAGAAGCCACAGAGCAAGCTCGAGGGGGTGCAAAAAACGGTGCAGGAGTCATGGAAGATGCTCGAGAAGGAGGTGCAGAGGGTACGAGAGGTGCGAGAGAGGGCACACCCACTGGCATTACAGAGGATGCTCGAGAGGATGCCACAGACGATGGTAAGGCCCGAGGGATATCGCATGGAGATGTGAAAGAGGACTCTGGGAACTGAGGCGAAGGAGATGCGTGAAGGACATTGGAATTGGCATGGACGGGTGGCAGTGAAGCTGGAGAGGGTTGGCGACTTTCGGTTATCATGGCGGTGGGTCGCTGGTGATAGGATCCATGAGCCAGGACAGCGAGAGTCTGTGAATCAGACCGCACCAAAGCAGGAGATGGCTCCTGACTCCCAGAAATAATCGCAGACGACTGCTGATCATGAAATTCCTGCCATGACGGGGCAGCCAGACTTTGCGAGAAGTGAGTCTGGGTGATCGAAGAGTGAGTGACAGATGGGATTGCTGGAAGCGTGCGGGAGGTCGCCTGCGATCCTACGGGGGCATCAGCGAATTCGTTGGAGGGCTCTGCCAGCACAACGCCAGCTTCACTGCCCATCTGGGCACGACGACTCTGAGCTCCACGAATGAGGCCGTCGTCCCGGGAGGTTGCTCGAATCCTAGTGCGCAGCCTGGTTGGAGTCTGAAAAACAGGACTTGGGCTGCGGCGCCCACCACCAATCTGCTCGGTGGTGTATTCATCGGGAGTGAAGCCCGACATCACTCCTACATAATGGCATCAGTAAGTCAAATCCCGAACAAAATTTACTCACGGAGTGTGCAGTGGATAACTAAGTAAAGCGTGTATCTGGTGCTGGAGCAGAACAGGGGAGGGAGGAGGTGAGGGACGATGGTACCAGGTGATAGGTTTGGACGAGCGCGAGCATACTTAACTGGTGATTGCGGCGACGTGTTCCAATCTAGTTAGGGAAGCAGATACTTTGAGCCCCAGTCGAAGGAGGCAGAAGCAAATCTGGGAGAGTAGTAACATGTGGTCGGGGCTGGAGGTTCGGACAAGCAACCTCGAGGTTCCGTAGAGCCTCGGGTGCAAGCAAGGATGCTTACCGATACGTATTAGCCAATCAGGACACGAATAGCGGTCCTACTGAGAAGTGGATAATACGTTTGCCTTGTTTCTCATGGCAAACACTAATAACATAGCCCGTTTAATTGTATGCACCTACGGGCTGTGAGTCCTCGTCGAGTCATTGTTTGGATGGGCTGAATGGTGCTGATAAGTGGTTAGCGCTCGTAACTACAGATAGCCAGGCCGCCGAGCTTAGACCGTCTCCAACTTGTGGGCTAGTGACTCGACGCACACTCCATAAAACCAGTGAGCGCAAGGTTCACACCAGAATCCAGAGACCCAACATGGAGGATCTGCTGAGGATCTGCTGAGCCTCCGGGAGTCCGGGACATTGAGGAGGGGAGGGCCGGCCGAAAATACATTAGCCAATCACGGTGAGAATAGTGGCCCTACTGAACACTAAGCTATAGATTTGACCAAGTTCCAGCAGTGTTAGCCAATCACGGTGAGAATAGTGGTCCTACTGAACACTAAGCTATAGATTTGACCAAGTTCCAGCAGTGTTGGCGATCTCTGGAAGCGTGATAATAGTTAGGTGACTATCAGGAAAGTTATCCAGGTGGCACAAAGGGAGCAATGTGCATCCTGAACCTCAGTACGTCGATATCATGTCAATTGGTCAAATCCAGCCATAAGTGACTTATGGGACTTGATTGGGCCATAGTCATCTTACATTCGCGCAATCACGAATGGGTCGTTCGGCAAAGTACTTTACACTTTCAGACAAGCATTCTGCTCGTCGGACACAACGGCGAGCTTATAATCAATCTGAGAGGTAAGTTACTAAGCCCTATTTCCGAGACTCCTACTCATGAGCTCAGGGGTCGCTCAACACGCGCTGCACAAAATCGGCAGCAATATGTCGAATCCGTTCGAAAGAAGCATACTCTAGGTCTGCTTACACTCCCTGCTGATCTTGTAGACCTCGCTACAATACCTCTTCCCGACTCTCTTCTGTTCAATGAGGCATTGAACAATCCCGAGGCGCTAGACGAGTCGGAAGCTCTCTTGTGGGACGGAGATCCTCCTTACAGGCAGCCCGAACCTCCTGACAACACACAGGGGGAAGCTTTTACGAGGAACTTGGCAGACGTTGTTTTCGGTCGAAGGTTACGCTGTGAGAGGGCGTTTAAGCAACTCCGAGCAGAGAGGTTTGCAGTTGGAGACGTGGACATCATCATAAACGAGCTTACTCAGGAGTTCACCACCACACTTGAGCTCTGGAGAGTACTTCGTGCAAGGATTGGAAGGTATACTGCACGAAGACATAAGGAGATGGCTCATAGTCTCCTGCGCTGGCGTGCGTATGTCATATGTTCATGGCATGTGGAGATCAAGCATTTATGACAGGGCAAAAATCCATACAAGTAGGTTGCGCTACTTGGGTGCACAGGACAAGACAGTAGCGTACAGGTAGTGACGAAATGATACTATGTCCTTCTCCTGAAGTCCAGTTGTGTGAAAGCCACGGATAGTGGCAGCGGCAGCGGCGAGGACCCATACTCCACAGTCATATCCGTTCGTCTGCAAAGGCCGAGTCTAAGCGATAATCAGTAGTCAACAGAAATATAATATAATATGCTTTACTCACGACGACAGGGTGCGCAAACCATTTCACCGACAGGTCAATGTTCATCTCACACTCATGCTGGCGAGCAACCTTTTGAAGACGTGCAATGAGCTTCATGATATCCTAAACACCGTTAGCAGCGGAGGGGGGGGATGAAAATGGGTAATACCTGTATATTCGCTCGCCAGCCATGACGTTCCCCAAGGCTATCAAAGAGGTGCAACTTGCATTGAGAGAGGTGGGCAACACACAGAACCCAGTGACCAACTGGTTCAGTGCGGTGGATTGGGATGATCCAGATGTCCCTAGACCAAAAAGAGGTATGCTTCATCGCGCGCCATAAGTTGTCTTCCAATGCATTATACCGGATACGGATCAAATCGTGAGTTGAAAAAACTGCATATCGTTCGGTGTTTACAGGTTTGATCAGTTGGAAAAGAAGTGCAATGCATCCATTGATGCACGTGTCATTCAAGCATGCTGTCGATGATCGGAGGATCTCAAGATCACGTACTTCGAATATGAAGCCGGATAATCCATCTTGAGGACAGAGTGTTCGTTCCTCAGGTATTCCTGAGTCCTCCATGAAATTGTTCAACGGGGTGGGCACTGGAGTCTCGTCAACCAACATTCTCTGGAACAGTATCAGGAGTAAATGCGACAAGTGTGACGTATGACTCACTGCCGGGTGCTCCCAAATAATCTTTATAGATGGATAATCGAGGAGGTCGTCGGTTTCTCCAGGAACTTCACTGCCGATAAGGGAGCTACCAGATAGATAATCGGACAGCGCCTGGTTGGCTGTGTCCATGTCGTCGACGCTGTCTGTTGGGTCAGGGAGTTCAGGGTCTTCATCATCTTGGACAGGAATAGTTGATTCAACAGTTGTGGATACTACCTGTGACGAGGATGTTTCAGGTATTCCGCCTGAGAGTCGGGCAGCCAGTGATGACGCCTCTTCGCGGCAGCTCGCGAAGCGCATTGCGGAGGTGAGCGGCGTGACCCATCGTGACTCAAGAGAGAGGATATGGTCACGACGTCGTTGGAGTAGCAGAACAAAAAGCTCATCTTCGAGATTGAGTTAGTAGTGCGAAGCACAATAAAATAGGCAATCTCACTGCCCGAAGTACGAAGAGAGAGCTCCAACGCAGCTAGTTCATTGCCATACCAACGGCACATGTTGTCGGCTTCTATACCAAGTCGGCGCTGCTCCTCGAGGCATCTGTCCATCTTGAGAACACCTCGGATACCGTGACGTACGTCCTGATCCTCTAACCACAGAGGTACTTGACCGGATGATGGCGTAATCCATACATCCTCCATGAGAGATTGATCTTCACGAAGCTCTGCAAGCTTGGTTGGAAGAGGTTGGGGGAGGGGGATTGCCCATCCACGATCATACAACTTTTCGAGGCGTTCACAGTAGGTGTTAAATTTACGGATGGCACTGAGAAGTGCGGGCTGGCGTTTGGAGATCGCTTTACGCGTCTGTTGATGCAACTTCGTACCTAGCTCCAATGAGTTTCAGCACGATGTGATTACGAGAATCTCACCTAGTGGCTTCTGACCACCCCCGATTGCCTGATCTAATTTATCCCATTCGAAAAAGGAAGCGATTGCCTGCTTTCGAATATTGATCTTAAGATCGCGGGCTAATATCAGAAGGCGGACAAAGTCAAAGTTGACCCCTTCAAGTTCTGGAAATCTGTCGTGAAGGTTGAGAGAAGCGTAGAGCGCATCGACCTTATTCATGAGGCGTTCGTGCGTGCGCTCCAATCCTTCGAGAACAGTCAGCGCTTGTTCAGATACACCCTCGGTATCGTTCTCGATTGTACTTCGAGCCACCTGGAGCGCGCGATCTGCGGAATCAATGTCAGACTGTAAGGAAATTACAACGTCGAGCTGCTTCCTGAGGCGCTGTGGAGCATCTAAATATGCATTTGATGTGCTAAGCTAAACAGGCGAAAGAATGGGGACATACGTGCACGAATCGAGAGTTGCGAATCCTTTTGTAGAGTCCACTGTTGCTTCAAGTCTCCAATGGAATATCCTGATTCTTCGACTTGTTCCCGAGCAGCTGCTCCCTGTTGCTGGACGCCACGTTTGAGTCGACGCTTGACCCAATCACCGAGATCCGCTCGCATCTCATGGCCAACTGCGGCTGCCTGACGATCAATAAGCCATATTCTGCGTTGTCGCTATAATTAACATGTAAACTATGGGTCGTGAATGCAGGGTATTATTACTCACCGAAGAAGATCGCTCAACGCCGATCAGCTTGATAAGCCTGGACCACAATCGTTCCGTACCCTCCCCATCAGACAGACCAAGGCCCGAAACTAAACGGGGATTATAAATCAATTGACATGCCCACTCATGCCCATAGGCATGCATGGCGCTTGTGGCAAACCGCAGCCTCTCCGTTACATGGTCATCGAGGATGTGATACTACAAAGTAGAGGATGTGAGAGTAGGAGGAGTTACATGGTCATCGAGGATGTGATACTACAAAGTAGAGGATGTGAGAGTAGGAGGAGGATGCATAAAGTAACTTACCTTGGATAAAGTGCGAGCCAGAACGCAACCGATGTCGTAGAACACCACAACTGTCGCTGTTTCCGGGAGAAGTGAGAAGAGATAATGGATAAGTGCGATAGAATATTTTTGCTGTTCGCCTGGGGAATCTATATTTGCGAAGAAGAGTGGGATGTCATGGCGACAAATGAGACCCATGAGACCGGAATCATCGTATATGTCGGTGGCAGTCTTCTTTTTGTTCCCATCCGCGGCCACGTAGGATGATTCACAGTCATCAATTGCTTCATCGGGAACAGGGGGACGATATGCTTTGGCCGGCTTCTTGCGTTGCTTTGCGATCTGATCTCCGATAGAATCAACGAAGTCCTTTGGAAGGAAATACGAAGGATCGTAGAAAGGAGGACTGTTCCCGGCACAACGGCGGTGTCGGTGATGGAAGTTCCCATCGGTTGCAACGTGGATGTCCCCTCCCTCAACGAGGGGTCTGCCAAATTTGGTGGAACCGAAGCATGCAGGACATCGTTGGATGAGCACCTCGGCGCATGACAGTGCAGTGTTTGGTGCGGACTCGTTGCATGACATCGAGGAACTGGGTGTAGATAGTGTGACCAGAAGCGGCGAAGGGACGAGAGTCGATCGCTTCACAGCATCACGACTACCTTGAATGATATCATCGATCCTTTTCTCGACCTCCACGACCAGAACATCGAGCCACTGGACCGCAACACCCAAGCCACGGCGAAACGGGTCTGACACAGAATGCCCCTGCAAGTAAGGTCAGGCTGGTCAATTGGAAGGAGCCTTGGCAATCACTTACCGCTTTGTTAACGAACTGAAAGCCCCGCCGTGTATAATGAGTGTGAAGAGCGGATGCCAACGCATTAATAGCATCACATGAACGCTCGAAGAGCGCGCGATAGAATGCAAGGAGATCGACGGAAACTGCCATCCGAGGTTGAGATGGAGCACTTGGGAAAAGGCCGAAATGCACCAGGACTTCATTGAGGGAAGCGCAGTTGCAGCTAATGACATTCGCATAGACGAAATCTAATCGAAACAAATGAAACGTTAACAGACATCGACACATAAAATAAAATACTCACGATCGAACATCAGACATAAAATCCTGGTCTGCCTCTGCTCACAGTCCGCAACGTTACAAAGTGACATGAGATCCCGGATATCTTCCAGGGGCTTCCCAAGAGTACGTGTGGTGTATCGCAAGTACGGATCCACTAGTTTGGGAAGGAGCGCCTTCCAGTTGGCATACTGGTGCTGAATGCCATCGGCATAATCACGTCGCGACCGAGTCTGATGAATAGTCGAGGGTGGCGGACAAGAATCATCCAATGTGTTGTCAAAAATGATATCCTCCTCGAACGTGAATTGAGGGCCACCCATGTCAGCGTCCATAGGAACGTCATTGAAGTACTCATCGATTGTTTCGGAGGGCGTGAACGATGTACCATCCGGTATTTGACTGCGATTGAGCAACTCAGCCAGGCGGGCAAGGTTATTTTGATGTCGGGTAGCTTGGCCTGGAATTGAGACAAGTCGACGTGTCTTCCCCTTGTCTCTGGGTCGCTTTGGACTGGAAAATTGACGGCCAAGGCGAGAGGTAGATGGTTCAGCTCTTCGAGTCCCTGGACGAGGGGGCATGTGTGGTGAGTGGTAGTATCGAGAAGAAATAACGGGGAACACTCCTAAGTGGCTTGGACATGTTAAGGACCATGCGGGCGTTGTGGGGAAGTATCAGACGTGGGGCTGCTCCTTGATGGAATTGGCACGGTATTGAGGTGTGATTCATTCGTGATGCCAACGGAGGTATGGGAGGCACCGATAGATTATGTCGTGGGGGTCCCAGAGGCTCGTGGGGAGTCCACCGGAGGGGTGCTATCGGATTACGAGCGTGCCAACGGAGGTATGGGAGGCACCGATAGATTATGTCGTGGGGGTCCCAGAGGCTCGTGGGAGTCCACCGGAGGTGCTATCGGATTACGAGCAATATCTATTTATAGAACATCCTCCACTGTAGGCCTCAGAGGATTATTACTACGTACATAAAAAACGGGCCTCTCAGGGTATTATTGGCACCGAGAATGTACTGCCTTAAGTGTCCATCACCTCACAACAAAGAGACAGGGAGATCATGCAATAGTGAACACACCGTGATGGAACGGCATTCATGGTTCATTAACATTGTTGAAATTGCCATGCTTGGCCTGTCGTCATCACGCACTCGCATCCTCCCTGATTTGCTGGAGTGAGTTAGTATTATCGGCAATAAAGCACCTTTGGACCATCCCCCTGCAGATATCATGGGAAGACGTGTTGGTAGAAAAGGAAAAAGTGGCAGTAGAGGTGATTGGTTGCGCCGTCGGACTGCCTGGATGGGTCGTAGGTGGTCCGGGCACACTACTCATCATGCACTCGTGTCGTTTCACAGACGTGTCCTCTCGAGCGAGCGATTCGTCTTGAGTTGCCGTATGCGCTGCTTGTTTCGTTATCCTTTCTGCCTCATTATTCAGATGTGCAACTCACGCAATACTTGGCACCACCCCCCGTTCGTCTGGCTCTTTACACCACTAGTGGTCGGCTTTGCATACGGGAAATCACCTTGCTTGTAGCAAACAGAGGTGCAGATGGCAATGAAACGCAGGATTACATACTCTCGTTCATGGGTATTGATTCGAGAATGGCAGGGGCCGTATATACTTGATTAGGAAACTGAGTTCATGGTGTGCAGCGCGGCAATTTCCCTGGTCAGCGCTTCAGCTTTGAACCCCACGCTTATCCCTCGTTTGGAACTAAGTACCATCTTCTCAACCATCAGTCGTACCCCACTCACCTTCCAGCTTTCTTAACCATTCCAGGAATGAAGGCTTTCATTAAAAAACAAATCAGAGGCATCTGATCCCGCTTTGGTAGCCGGGCCTCATCTCCACGGTATGTCCAGCGTCCCAAGAGACCTAACATGCCGGCCGTCGCATCTCTCGGGGACTTGGATAACGTGCTAATCGAGAACAAATCGACTAGGTCTCTCCCTGTCGAAACAGAAAACGCAAGTTTGGATTTGCATGTCGAACGGATCATGGCCTTTCTGGATGGAGAGCAACGATCCGATGACTCATCCGGCACATCCCCTGGAGACAACGTGTCGATCAAAAACAGATTCACCAGGTCTCTCCCTGTCGAGACAGAGAATGCAGGTTTGGATTCGCAGGAGAATTGGGC
>JBBPMX010000298.1:0-16050 GCA_038090515.1 Pulveroboletus cf. viridisquamosus | reverse complement strand
CCCCTGCTAGGGTTATAGCATCCTTTCTCTGCCGGCTAGCCTCGTTATCGGCTGATCTAGGTTTGGTTGTTTCTTCCGGCCGAAGAGTGTCCCGTCTCTTCGATGACTGCTCGACGCAGTCATAACAATATGAGTGATGATCTATGTACTTATTAACATAGTAAGCATTAAATGCATCCAGAGATTCTGAAAAATGAAATGTAACAGGTAGATAATCCTTACCATACACTCTGATCAATTGTATTCCTTGTAATATAGTTTTCATGGAAATCACTGCCTGAATCTACTGCTCAACTGTGTTCACCTCTGGTGCTACAATCCACATTCCTGTCAAGGGGTCAGGCTCATTGCTGATTGGTAGGAACCACTCAACCAGGGTGTATGAGTACAATTGCCCTTGATGCTTGAATGAGAAGAAAAGTGTAGTGTGGGCAACCAGTAGACCATGGAAAAGGTCATCTTCTGAACCATATCATATTGTGCAGAGTGTGAAGAATCTAGATAACCCCACCCCTCCCTGCTGCATGGACCCCCAACCCCTCCCAAGGCCCTAAATGTGGGCAGATCTAAGTGAAAGAAGGACTACAGGTGCAATACACTCAGTCATTGCGCATGACAAATGGACTAGGATTGCATTACCTACAAGCACAATACACTACGTAGGTGATGAGTATAGAGGGCACAATGGTATAGTACACAATACTCACCTCAGTCGTTGTGCATGACAAACAGACTGAGGTGGCAGAGCTTCTAATGGGCTAAATATACCAGTCATGCCACTGGGTGATATAAAAGGGAGTCAGAGGGAACAAAGGAACAAAGGGGAAAAGTATATAAGGGGATACAAAGGTATCAAAGGCAGGCTTTGATCAGGTCAGAAAGTGTTTGAGAAAAGGTACACATGGTTGAGCAGCTGTGTGCATGCTTGTGTATTCTAACACTCCCCCTCAAGCCATGTTGTAAAACAGTGATAAGGTGTGGGGGTGTATGTGGGTGAGCAAGTTATACTCATCCCAAGGGGTTCTCTGTAGGGGTTTCAGCAAGTGAGGGTTAGCTATGACTAACCTCAGTGAGTGAGAGCAAGGAGAACACAATCTGGACAACTATGCATTATGAAATGAATAACCCAGCCAAGGATGAGGGCCAGAAACCAACAGCAGGTCAAGGATGAGGACCTGGAACGATGACAATGATGACTTGAACGATAAAAATGGTGACTGTGACGATGAAGGGGACGATTCCCGATGAGGATAGTAACCAACTGGGTCTAAGATTGATGAGATTTACCATCCCAATACAGAACTTTTATAGTCCAGGCATTCCTGGGACTTCGTATTTATGACCATGGCCAAGGTCCTATGAAGGGATGCTCAATCCTAAGTATCAAAATGTAAAGAAAAGCTAAGTAATGTAGTCCAGGCAGAAAACATGAGCTAAGGCTCGATAGAACCGGTGAACGATAAGTGATACCAATGATCTGGGAAACGAAACCGGACCAAATGCAATGGATGAATCAGGACCTGGACCAGATGCAGCAGATGAATCAGGACCTGGACCAGATGTGTGAACAGATAAATGGATAAATGAGCGATGAAATGGACTGACCTCAGGATGATATGGACGGACATGAGACACAGACAGAGGGCTTGATGGACATGTGGGCAAACTGAAAAGGGTGGTATGCAACCATAGGAGGCTGCTGGCTCCTACAATGTGCAGGCCAAGCTCAGAAGCAAAATGTTTAACCTTCAGAGAAGGGAGAGCCTTGGTAAAGATGTTAGCCACTATATCGCCCATTGGACAAAATATCAGACAGAGCTTGCCCTCATTGATGACCCATTGAATGAAGTGAAAATGGACATCAATATACTTTATCTGGGCATGATACTAATGGTCTTTGGCAAGCACGATAGCCAACTGGTTGTCAGAGAACAGTGTGGTGGGCTGGGTGATACAGTGCCACTCACTCAAAATAGGCAACTCACTTATAGGCAAAAACAAAATCATAATAACTCCTTCACACATCCCATAAGTAGTGTTTTAACCATATGTATGTACTCTAGAGCACTAAAGTAAGCCTGCTATCTGATCAAAACTTTGAAATTCTGCTTCTGAGAAATTGGGACTGTCTAAAAAGTGTATTAGGAATTTGGAGTTTCCTTTTTTGGTAATCTAATACTGAGTCCTCGTTGCTCAATTCAATAAAACCTCAACACTCATCATCACAGCGGGCCCATAACAATGGTGGGATCTGTATTTTCTTCATGGCAAATTCAACCTATTTCGCATTGAGGTCCTTTCTGGAAAAAATTAGACCAGAGGGAATGTGTGATATCTGTAGATTTACCTGTAAGCATTCATGTATTGCCAACTCTTTTGAAAAAATGCATGGATTGTCTTGACTGGGCAATCATCCAGAATCTCAGGAACAAGGTGTTTTGTGGTGGGAAATGTGTTATCCACCACAAGGCAAAAACCTGTTAAATCTGGGTCAAGGGCAAGATTTGGAAGGTCCAGAAGGAGCCCAGTGTCAAACAGGTTTGATTTGGAGGCTTGCTGCTGCTTGGCTTGCCTCTGGCACTTCGTCAGGCGGGTCATTAGTCATACCAATTTTTTTTCTGGAATCACAAAAGTGAACATATTATGTAATCAGGGGTGTTTTTCAGAAAGTGCAGATTAACAGAAATTGGACCATGTTTCTGTCTAAAATTTTAATCCCAGATGGCAGGGGGGAAAATTGAGGCCACAGGAGAGGTGTCGTCTTATGGTGACAGACACTGTAGGCATGAAGAGATCAGCAATCAGGGTATGAAGCCAAAGGGCTTCCTTTGCAGCATGCATGGCACCTATATACTCACTCTCAGTGGTAGAGAGTGAGATGATCTCCTGGCACTTCGAGCTCCACAATATACATAGCACTGCCATTGATAAGGAACGCATACCCTGAAATCGCATGATGGTCCTCCATCACACTTCCATTGGCATTGGTATAACCAGTGAGAACCTTCTCCTCACAAACGTAAGTCAAGTGTAGCCCCTTCGTACCACTGAGATAGTAGTAGATATGTTGCATGGCATCCCAATGTGCCTGTCTATGATTTGAGCTGAAACAAGAGACTTGAGCAACAGCATAGGAGATATCTGGACAGGTACCAAGCACAGCATATACATGAGGGAGCCCACTGCCACTTGGTACAGGACAACACACATAGCCATGTATTTAGCAGCAGTGGTGGGCGATTGGCTCATTGTCAGCTTGATGCTGGGTTCCATGGGTGTCAAAATGGGCTTTGCATCATCAAGGCTGAAATGTTGGAGAATGGACTCTATATAAATACACCTTTTGTGAGAGAGTGAGCTGACACTCAGAGCAATCATGAGTGACCTCAATCCTAGGAACCAGTGCAGCTCTCTGAGGTTAGTCACCTCTACATAGTCGCCCAGCTGCATCTTCACTCCATCAATGAGGTTGGTGGAGGTAGCAGCGATAGTGCAATCATCTACATACACAATGATAATAACAATTGCGTCACCATTCTGCTTGATAAATATGGCCTGATTGATCTCACACTGTTGGAAGTGCATACAGGAGATGAGGATTTCAACTAACCATTGGTACCAGTGGCAGCCACTCTGCTTGAGTCCATACAGTGTTTTCCATAGACAGCAAACATGGCATGGGTGGTCTGGGTCTGTGTAACCTGGAGGTTGGCACATATAGATCCTTTCATTATTGTTTAATGTACCATTGAGGTATGTGTCCTTGATATCAACTTGGTGTAGCTCCATATTGTAACATGTGGTGAGGGCTAAAACAGTGCAGATGGATGTGAGTTTCACAATGGGTGTGTAAGTATCAAAGTAATCTATCCCAGGGACTTGGGAGAATCCCTGGGCCACAAGACAGGCTTTATAGCATACTACATTCCCTGCGACATCCTTTTTGGCCCAAAAAACCCATTTAGTGAAAGGTTAAGAGCAATGTAGTACAGAGCTGTGAGAGCAATACGCTCAGTTGTTGTATGGACAGACGAACTGATATATTACCTGCAAGAGCAATATGCTAGGTAAAGACTAAGTATGGGTAATGTGATCAGATATAGTGGAAGCTCACCTCAGTCGTTGTATGGGACAGATGAACTGAGGTGGTGAGTGACTACTCTGGCTAAATATACTGTGAGTGCCACAGATCATATGACAGATTTGTGACATAAAGAATGAAAGGGGACAAAGGAATAGAATAAAGGGAAAACATGTATAGTAGATGACATATGTGGCATAAAGGCATCAGCAATGTCTAAAAGGGGTGGTCTGGACCATGTGCGGCTGTCCCCATGCTTGCATATTTCAACATTTAGACCTGATGATGTTTGCATTGGGCAGTGGATTGACAAGGTCCCATGTTCTGGCTTTGGTGAGTATGTTAAGTTCCTCTCATATGCCCTGCTCCCATTTGGCCCAGTTAGGATGGCAGCATGTGTCTCCCAACATGGTTGGCTCTAGTTTTTCAGCTGCAGCACTGGCTTGCTCGACAAGCATGGTCAGCTTGTGCTCATCATAATCAACATTGTATCTGTTATTGGATATGGTGGACAAGTGTGCAGATGGGTCTGCTGCCTCAGAAACAGTGAGTGTGGGGGTGGGTGCTTCAGGAACAGGAGGTGAAGTGAGTATGCTGTAGGAGCCTGTGGCCTCCTACGGTTGTAGGTCCTACTTTTCAGCTTGTCCATATGTCCATCAAGTGTCCTAGTCCCAAGTCTGTCCATACCATCTTGAGGTCAGTCCGTTTCACATTTCGTTTATCTGATTATCCATGCTGTCTATCCAGTTCTGGTTTATATATATCCATTTCATCCAGTCCAGTTCCATCTACCAGATTATGTATTCACATCTATTGCTTGTCAGTTCCATCCTCTATTTAGTTCTCATTTGTGTTATATCATATACACTGACCTAATTATTTTTCACTTTCACTTCACTTGTTCACCAGTCACGTGACCAGATCACATGACATGGCCTAGACCATGACATCATGTGATGTCATAACATGTGGTCACCACACTCCTTTATCCCCAGCTTTGGCCACTTGTTCCTTGGGTTAAAACCTTAGATGATAAGTGCTCTCCTTTGCTCTCATCCTTTTACGAGGCTTTATGGCAAGCCTTCAGTTGCTCAGCTTTGGTATTTCGTGTCTTGCATAACACTTGGCCAAAGCTTCATACTATAACCCAAGTATGTAACCTACATGACAATCAGGGCTTATCATCAACAGAGTACTGAGAGCACATGAGCTTTTATCTGCCTCAGAAGAATCAAGAAAGAAAGCAAATCCACATGTGTGGTTGCCAGGCCCAGGCATAAGGGACATTGTGTAGTGGCATCACGTGAAGGGCCAGTGTTACGCTTGATCCTGAAGGGTTGAGCACAAACTTGGCGAAGGTCCTAAGGTACTGAAACAAGGGATATCTTGCTAGTAGCAAGATCAGAGATTCGTTCTGGTGATACCAGATGGAGGACTTCCCGATGAGATCAGTAGATAGAGGACAATCCCTTGTAATCAGGATGGGACACGGGAAGAGCAAAAGCACTCACTCAGGTGTAGAGCGGAGACACACAAAGAGGGAAGTTAGGATGTTATATGCCAAGTAGGTCTAAGCTGGAGTACAGGAGAGCTACTTGGGGTTTATATATGAGAATGAGGGGGAGCTGAATAATCGTATAGAAAGAAAGAGAACATGAAAGAACAATGGCTGACTGATCGTTGAGTCAGCAAGCCAATGGCTAAAGGAGCTTACTTAGTAAGCAAAGAACATTCTAGAAAACTAAGGAAGAATCAGGCACATGATGCAGGGAGCTATGAGCTTAGTGTAAAGAGAACTAAGCAAGGAGAGACAAGTCCGACAGAAGAAAAAGAGCATAGCGATAAATCGTAACATTACCCCTGGTTTAGGGTGTTGAGTCTGTGACGAAAACTAAAGGTCACCATATGAGGGGCCTGGGGAACCTGTGATGTTACTCCATCTGACCTCATCAATAATGTCGTTGATTTCTGCAGAGTTCGGAGAAGGCACACGAGGTGCAGGGACCAGGATGGGATGGGATGAGTTCCTCTGGCGGTGTGGGTGGCGGCATGGGGGTTAGATTGAGGATGGGGATGGTGGAGATGGTGGAGAGTAGGAAAAGCAGCAGGAGTGACGGGAGGAGGAAGAAGACAAAGACAAAGATGGCGGGGTGACTGATAAGAGACCTGTTCAGGGCAGAGGTACTGGGGGTGTCCTGGTTTTCTGATTTTACAGGTGGGGCACATGTAGAGGAGGCAGTGAACTTGCCAATGTCCAAGGATGTGGCATTTGTGACAGGCATCTTTATAGTGGGAATGGTCTCATGGGAGAGGAAAAAGGTGTTCTTGCCAGAGGTCTGCTTCCTCCCAGGGGCTACATCCATTGGGGCTGGTGGTGATAATGTCGTTGGCATCTAACTGTGCACAGGTTATGAAGGGAATGTACTCCCCTTGATCTTCCTGCCTAGCTCATAGGGAGGATTAAGCAATGTCGGCCATATACCTGTTTAACTCCTCAAGCCAATCTCCAAGATCCAACTGGTAGGCCAGTCCTCCCAGGGCAGCTGTTCTGAGTTCCTGAACAGAGAGTAAGGCTGACTGTTGCATAGTATATTCTGGGAGGCGAAGTTTCTGAACAATGGCGGGGATTCTAGCCAGCTGACGGTAAGCCTGGGTTAGATACAAGAGGGGCGATCCTGGCTGGAGGTGGTGGTCAATGGGCATGGTGAGACAAGAGTTGGTCAGATGTGCCTGGAGGATGGTATGGTACTCTTTGTCGGGGTAGCCTTCCCTAAACCTGTGAGTGTGGAACGGGAGGTCATGTTCCACAGGGAAGGTTTCCTCATTGTTATGATCAGGGGCGATACATCCTGTGGAGTCTCCCCAGCTGAAGGAGACAATATGGTCATCTCAGGTGGGTAAAGGGCGAGGGGTGTGAACACGGCAAGGGGGCATTTCAACTGGGGTAGTGAAGTAGGAGTTGCCAGAGGAAGTGGAATCCAGTGGGGACGATAAGGTCATTGATGATTTGGTGGAGAGGCTACTAGAAAAAGCATTGACAGCAGCATCAGGTGAAAGAAATATTGGAATAGATGATTCAGTGCACATAGCAGAGGGTGGAGGTGATGCCACCCACTGATCATTAACCAGAGGACTCTGGCTAGATCATCTGGTGATAGTTCCTGCAGGGATGAGGGGGGAGGTGACATGAGGGCGAGAGGTGATAGAGTCAATGGACATGATACATGTGACTTTCGTGGAAATGGATGGGTAAGACTGGGGGAAAACCTTTGGGTGGAGGCGTTTATAAGTGTTGAGGGTGGCCTTGGCATTAGTCAGATCTGATTCATCTTGCCAAGAATCTTCGTCAGCAATGTAACCCTTCCACCTAATCAAGAATTGCTGGTGAGTTGGAGTTCCTTTATGCCATATGATCTTTTCTACTTCATATTCCTCTTCTCCTTCTATTAACTCTGGAGGTGGGGCTGGGTAGTTTGGGCCATGAACATCATTTTCACAATAGGTTGATAAGAGGGAAGTGTGGAACATGGGGTGAATTTTCCATGTTTTGGGGAGGCAGAGGTGATGGGAGATGGGAGATAAGATGTCTGTAATTGTGAAGGGTTCTTCCCATTTAGGGGCGAATTTAGGGGAGGTGAGGGAACATTTTAAGTTCTGTGCTTCTAACCAGACCTTATCACCATGTTTCCAGGAGGTGAACCCATGTGTATTGCGTGATTTCATGATTTGGCATGTGAGCTCATGGGATGCCAAGGCTTCGTCACAGAAGTGGGAGAGCATGTTCAGCCTGGTTTTGATGGCAGGTAGTGGGATTTCTGTGATGATCATGGGTAGTGGTTTGAGTTCATATCCCATCATGAGGAAGAATGGGGATTGGTTTATTACAGAGTGGGGGTGGTGATTATGTGCAAATTCTGCCATGGGGATGTGTTCTGCCCATTCGGTGGGGTTTTGGTGGCAGAAAAGGCAGAGGTAGGTTTCGATTTCCTGGTTTACTCATTCAGTTTCACTGTCAGTCTGAGGGTGGTAGGTGGTGGAGAGGGCAAGTTGGTATCCTATGAGCTTTGCCAAGGATTTGGTGAATTCAGAGGCAAACTGTGGGCCACGGTCGGAGATGATTTTGTCATAAAGTCCAAACCAGGTGTATACTTTGTGGAAGAAAAGGTGGGCTATGCCCTCGGCAGTGATGGTTTTTCGAGTGGAGCATAGAATCACCCCCTTCATAAGCCCATGGTCGACCATGACCAAGAGACTATTGAAGTCTGTTATGAACTGCATGCAACTAACTTTTATCTCTACACTCTTTTCATCACTTTCCTTTACCCTCATGCTCCTTTTGTCATGTGACCTCCACAAGGCTGATCACATGACCAGTCACGTGATATGTCCAGACTCTCGACGTCATCTATGACATCATTGCCTCTAGGGTTACACATTGACAACCCTTAGACTACCCTAACCCTTATCTCCATCGGATCTCCACGGCAATCCTGCCACCTCCTAGATCTCCCGATCCGATCTAATCTCCCCCATGTATCACATCGTATTTATCTAGATTCCCATCTCCACGGATCTCAGATCCAGATCTCAGGGTTTGCCTCACGGCAGCCTTGCACATCTCATCTCCGTCCGCACTTCCATTCCCTACCCATGGTCATTACCATCTTACCATATGTAGCATAGCCTTATCTATTACTTCCATGTATAGTAGTGTACTGCTTGGTCTGTGTGCAGGCCTTGCCAATATATAAGGCGGTGGTCCCAGCTGGCTAAACCCCAGCTTTGACCACTTGTCTAGTTCACCCTTCATAGGCCCCTGGGACTTGGGTTAAAACCTCGTCTGCTAAGGGTTCTCCTCCAATTGGCTACACTGGCACTTGTAGCTCCCCTGCCAGGGTTACAGCATTCCATTCTCTGCCAGCTAGCCTTGTTATCGGCTGATAGGTTTGGTTGTTTCTTCCGGCCAAAGGGTCTTCCCATTCCCTTTGATGGCTGCTCGATGCAGTCATAACAAAGTCAGAGGACTCAGGGAGGTCAGTGATGAGGTCACAGGAAATTTGCTGGAAGGGGTGGGTGCAGGAGGAGGTGATGGAGGTGAGCAGAGCGACGGTGGGATGGGTGTTGACCTTCATCTGCTGGCAGGGACCACATCTCTCAATAAAACGGTGGACAAAGGTGGCAAGGCCAGGCCACCAGTAATCACGGGAGACGAGTTGATGGGTCTTAAGGTACTCAGAGTGGCCAGTGGAGGGGTGGTCATGAGCACAAGAGATGACCTCATGGCAGAGGGTGTCGGGAACATAGACACAGCCCTGGTAAGTAAGGATGCCAGCATCATAGGACCAGTCAGACAAGCAGGAGCAGAATTTGGAGGCGACCAACCCCTCAAGAGAGTGGAGGGCATCAGTGACAATAGGATCAGAAGGGAAGGAGGCAGTGACTTTGGCAGCAAGGTCCATATCAATGAGCTTGATGAAGAGATCATCAGGGAGGAGGACGACATCTTCGTTGTCAATGTCGTCAGAAGACACAAAGTCTGGCTGGTGGGACAAGGCATCTGGGGTGGCGAGGGCAGAGCCAGGGACATGGGTGAACTTGAGGTCAAAGTTGGCGAGGTCTAAGAGCCAGTGGGCCTGCCGGTGATTGAGCTTATGAGGTTCGCAGAAGTAAGTGAGGTTTTTGTGGTCCATGAGGACAGAGACCACGAATGGGGAGCCATGAAGATGGTGGTGCCATGCTTTGAGGGTATGGATGACAGCGAGAAGTTCACAATCATAGATATCATAGTTCCGTTCTGCAGAGCAAAAGGATTGGGAGAGGTAGGCACATGGCCAGAGGTCACCATTGCCATTGGATTGGAGAAGAATGCTGCCTGTCACCCATTTCGAGGTGTCAGTGGTGATAGAGAATGGTTTGGTGGGATCAGATAGGAGTAACACCAGTGCAGAGGTAAATGCTGTCTTCAAAGAGGCAAGGGTGTCGGCGTATGCAGGGGACCATTCCCAGGGGTGATCCTTCTTGGTGAGATCAAGAAGAGGGTGGGCAATGGTGGAGTAATCCAGGGTGAATCATTGATAGAAGTTGGCAAAGCCAAGGAAGGACCGGATGTCCTTGACCTTCTGGGGTGTTGGCCAGTCAGTGATGCCAGCAAGTTTAACAGGGTCCATAGCAAGTTCTCCAGGTCTGACCATCATGCTGAGGTATTCAACTTCAGTAGTGGCAAAGCTGCACTTTTCCAACTTAAGATGTAGGTCAAGTTCAGTCATTTGCTAGAGGATGCGGCAGGTGCGGTCAATGTGAGTTTGCTCATCAGGCAAGAAGATGAGAAGGTCATCCATATAGATGACAAGCCATCCTTCAGCAATGAGGTCATGGAAGGAGTCATTCATGAAGCGTTGGAAGGTAGCAGGGGAGTTTGTTAGTCCGAAGAACATAACAGTGGGTTCGAATAGGCCCTTGTGAGTGAGGAAGGCGGCTTTCCAGCAGTCAGATTCCTTGATCCTGACATTGTTGTATCCCCATTGGACATCAAACTTGGTAAATACTTTGGTGCCCTGGAGCTGTTCAATGAGATCGGAGATAAGAGAAAGAGGGTAGGTGTCCCAAACTGTGTGATCGTTGAGGCATCAGTAGTCCTGACAAAAACATAGTTTTCTGTCCTTTTTATTGACGAAGAAGAAAGGGGATGACTGAGGGGATTTCAAAGGATGAATCTTTCCTGTGCGAAGGTTTTCTTCGAGGAAATCCTCAGTGGCCTTCTTTTCGGCTTTGGTAAGCGGGTAGAGCTTTGCCAATTGTGGTTTAAACATTTCATCGAGCTCAATAGAGTGGTCATAAGGGTGAGAGGGAGGGAGGTGGTTGGCGGACTCCTTGGAAAACACAGATGCAAAGTCTGCAAATTCAGGGGGGAGACATACTTCCTTCTTTTCAGAAAGAGCTTCGATGGCAAGGTTTGTTACAGTGGTAAGATGCTTGATAATGACTTCGTCCTCCCATAATTTCCATTCCTTATAGGTTGGCCACCTGTGTCCTCCCCCAATCTTGGAGGTAATTGAACAGAGTACTATCCCGGTCCTTTTCTACTTGGATGTGACGAACTTGGACCAGGTCAGGGATATTTGCAACTTTGGCTGCATGTTCCATGAGCCACTTTGTTTTGGAGGGAGATTCAGTTGGCTCAGCAGGTGATAAGGCATCGGAGATGGGGAGGAGGAGTGTACAGGTTGACCAGTCAATGAGTGGATTGGCTTCTCATAGCCAGGGCATTCCAAGGATGAAAGGGTCGTCTCTGCAGTGCATGACATGGAAGTTTTCAGAGTAGGAGAGGCCTTCAATGATGAAGGATAGGGTGACAGAGAATTTAATTGGACCCCCTTTGTTCGGGGTGTCATCTGCATTCCAAACTGGAATAGGTTTTGGGAGTCTGGTGAGCGGAATGTGGTGTTTCTTGACAAATCCCCAATCTATGCAGGATCGGGTGGCTCCAGAATCTACAAGGGCACAAGTTTTGATGACTTTCAGACCAGTAGCAAAGGCAATTGGGATTCGTATTGCTCGGGGGTCTTTGGCTACTAGTACACAGTGATTAGAGAAGGATGCATGCATCAGGGGTGTTCCTCCCTTCAAAAACCCTTGCCCCATCTGGAGAAGGTCACCCTTTTAATAGTTTCTTCAGGGGAGAAGTGAGGGGGTTTTGGCAACCTTCTTGATGGAGGTTTTCTTCTTTCCCAGGGTTGGGAAGATGGGGCAGGCATTGGACATGTGCCCAGGTTGGCGGCAGCAGAAGCAGAGTTTCTTTATTATGCATCTCCTCCATTCTTCTGGGGTTAACTTGCCAATCCTGATGACATTCACATCCATGGTGTCTGGGTCCTTTGTAAAGGCAGTAGAAGATGCAGCAGGTCGGAAGTAATTGTATGTTCCTTTCTGCTTGTAGGCATTAGCTCACTCCCACTGGATAATGAAGTGAACAGCTTTCTTGTACCATTCTTCAATGGTGACTGGAGGGGTATCCATGGAAAAGATACGTTGACAAAGGGAGTTCAGTATCCCAGCAGCAAAGAAGTTGGTGAGGATAATGTCATCTTTGAGGGTGCTGAGGGAGACTTAGTTCTTGAACTCCGAGATGTAACCATTGATATCGGAAGTTTTGAGATGCAGGTATCCTGCATCCATCTGACTGCCTTTGCAATGGTATCTTCATGTTGGAAAGTCTCCTTAAAACTTTCTACCAACTTCTTGTACATTCTGAATCCATTAGTGAGGTCAGCGAGTTTCTGAGTTTGGAAGGTGTTGGCCCAGGTGGTTGCAGATCCACTTCTCATGAATGAGAGAGTGAATGCAATTTTCTTTGCATTGGTGTTGTAGAGATCCTCATTAGTGATGAGATAAAACTGGACAGAGTTAAGCCATGGGATGGCTTTCTCATAGGAGCCATCATAGTCGTCTGGTTTCCCAAGGTGAAGCTCAGTGGGTTTGGTGGTCATTGGTGGGGGAGTGAATGGTGGGGGCGGGTTTTGTATGGGAGGTTGAACTTGGGTTGTTCTTGCCCAATGTTCTGTGTTGGCGAGGGCTCTGGGGAGGGTTTGGTGGGTTACTATGGGAGTGGGAGATGGTGGGGTTGGTTCTCTAGGGATGGATATTTCTTCAGAGAAAAGGGTGGCAAGGGTATGATTCTCATGTTGTTCTTGAGGAGAAGTAACATGGAGGTCTGGTGATGACAGAAGGTGTTCTTCCTCAGAAGATTGGGGTTCGGGTTCTGAATCGACAGGCAGTCGTTCTCTGGTAGATCTGAAGAGCCTATCAGCAAGACTGGGGGGGTTTCGTCAAGATATGGTGGCGGTTTAGGCAGTGCTAACTGCAGCAGGAGAGCTTAGACCTTTTGTTATGCTTGATTCCGAAGGATCAAGTGCGAACTTGGCGAAAGTCCTAAGGTACTGAGACAAGGGGTATCTTGCTAGTAGCAAGATCAGAGATTCATCCTGGTGATACCAGATGGAGGACTTCCCGATGAGACGGGTAGATAGAGGACAATCCCTTGTAATCAGGATGGGACACGGGAAGAGCAAAAGCACTCACTCAGGTATAGAGTGGAGACACACAAAGAGGGAAGTTAGGATGTTATATGCCAAGTAGGTCTAAGCTGGAGTACAGGAGAGCTACTTGGGGTTTATATATGTATGAGAATGAGGGGGAGCTGAATAATCATATAGAAAGAAAGAGAACATGAAAGAACAATGGCTGACTGATCGTTGAGTCAGTGAGCCAATGGCTAAAGGAGCTTACTTAGTAAGCAAAGAACGTTCTAGAAAACTAAGAAAGAATCAGGTACATGATGCAGGGAGCTATGAGCTTAGTGTAAAGAGAACTAAGCAAGGAGAGATAAGTCCAACAGAAGAAAAAGAGCATAGTGATAAATCGTAACACCTCCTAGATCTCCTGATCCGATCTAATCTCCTCTATGTATCACATCTTATTTATCTTAGATCTCATCTCCACAGATCTCAGATCCAGATCTCAGGGTTCGCCTCATGGCTGCCTTGCAGTCTTTATCTCCACCTGCACTTCCATTCTCTACCCACAGTCATTACTGTCTTACCTTATATAGCATAGTATCTATCCATGTATAGTAGTGTATAGCTTGGTCTGTGTGCAGACCTTACCAATATATAAAGGTGGTCATCTCAGCTGGTTAAACCCCAGCTTTGACCACTTGTCTAGTTCACCATTCTTGGGCCCCTGGGACTTGGGTTAAAACCTCATCTGCTAAGGGTTCTCCCTCCAGCAGGCTTCTAGCACTTGTAGCTCCCCTGCCAGGGTTACAGTATTCCTCTCTCTGCCGGGTAGCTCCATCATCAGCTGTAGGTTTGGTTTCTTCTGGCTGAAGGGTCTCTCTGTTCCCTTCCAATGACTTCTCAACAAAGTCATAACAGTGTGGTCTATAAATGCCTCAACACATTTCCTGCATATCCCTTCCCCAACATCCTCAAAAAATTGTTTCCTGCTCTCAGACAATGAGGTCAGGTCAGTAAGTTTGGCCTGCTTCACAGACTCATTTGCTTCTCCCTCCAACTTCCACTTCTTCCTCTCAATTGCTGCTTTTAAGCAATCCTGGCTTACAGCATGCCAGCAGACTGCTTCAAATAAATTGCCATGCATTCACTTCTTGTGTCTTTACAGGGGGATGTCATGGAGTGCTTGAAGGATCTCAGCTTTGCTGAGCTGCACAAATATTATGTTCAATTGTTCCTCACTCAGCATCTTGGTGTGCAGTGGCATGTGTTATAGTAAATGTTCCTAATAAAAATTGGGTCTTAGTCACATGCTGAGCCTTCCTTCTTGTCCCTCCCCATATTCTGAACTGTTTTTCATACATGACTTTGTAGCATTTTCACAAATCTTGTTCGTGTTTCTGATTAAACTGGCTGTCTGCCATATATCTACTCTGTAAACTACAAGCAAGGTGATGTCTGTCAGCAATGCCAACCGCTTGTATGGTAACTGCTCAGCACAGCGACACAGACCTATTGTAAACCACACAGACTTACCAAATCTGATCCAGATTCAACCCAAGATGCACAGAAAGCTCAAAGATATATATTAAAGGCTATATATACTCTGCACATACAAGAGATGCTGCAACCCAAGCTGAGGAGATGAAATGCCACAGCTAGGCAAGTCCAACTGCACATGAGACATGAATACCTGATTAGGAATGCATGCACATGGACCACATGGATTCAAACGGATTACCTCACAGACTCGAGATATAACTGGACCTTGATACTGGACACCCTCATTTTGAATAGAACCTATTGGAGGTATCTTCTTCTTTTGATTATTTAGGTTTCTTCTAAACTATGTACCACATCACCTCTTGAGGGGGAGTGTTGGAATTTCTCAATTCAGGATGTGGCAGTACATTTAGTGCTTATGTAATCATCCCTACATCACACTTAGAATACTTAGTTTTTACCTTAGTGATTAGCCACTGAGCTCCTATAGAGCCAAGCCAACCATTTCAAAAGTTCACTGACTCAACAATCAGTCAGCCATAGTTCTTTCATATTCTTTCAGTTTCTATATGATTACTCAGCATCCCTTCACTCTCATATATAAACACCCAAGTAGCATCCATGTCCTTCAGCTTAGATCTACTTGGCTTGTATAATCCTAACTTCCTTTTCATGTGTCTTCGCTCTACACTTGAGTGAGTGCTTTAGCTCTTGTCTGTGTCCCATCCCAAACACAAGGGATAGTCCTCGGTCCACCTGCATCACCAGGAAGTCCATTGTCTGGTAATACCAGGGCAAACCCTTAACCTTGTTACCTGCAAGGTACCACCTTGTCTTAGCATCTTAGGACCTCCGCCAAGTCCATGCCTGACCCTTCAGGATCAAGCATAACATAGCCTGTATCTGAACACCTGGACTCAGATAGTAGGTACAGCACTACACTCTATATGGCAGGGCCCCAGGGCTACTTAGGTTCATCAGATCATTCTTTTCACTTCACATTCAGTTAGGATATGAGCACTCCCTCATCTCACACTATATAAATCACTCCACTTCATATTTAGCACTTCAGTTGTTACAGCCCATCTGGTAGCAGCTGAAGTGAGTCTTTTCTTACTTAAACTTGTTCCCTCTCTAATGTACTTTAGTCCCAGATTATTCTAGACTTGATAGGTGAATACTAGTTGTTACAGCCCATCCAGCAAGAGCTGAATCCCAGATTGCTCCAGATTTGACAGCTGCACTTTCTGGACTTCAGAAATTTTGTCACTTTACTATATGCTTCCTCTCTACCCAACATACCTTACCATACATCTCTCCATTCCCTTATCCAAACTCCAAACCAGACTTCAGTATTTAATCCTTCTGTACTCCATTTTGTACCTCAGTACAAATATCAAGTTAGTCTTTTCCAGTCTCTCACCTGATCTCCCCTCTCTTTCTCTCTCTCTCTCT
>JBBPMX010000296.1:0-16156 GCA_038090515.1 Pulveroboletus cf. viridisquamosus | reverse complement strand
CCAGCCCGCGATTTGCTTTTGCCACGTTCCCAACATCAGCCTCTCCCTCCTGCTCATAACGAACCAATCACGTACCTCGTTCCAAGCATCGTCCTTCTGGATTCAGTTCAACACCGTCTGCCTTTACCTTGCTGGCCAAGGCATGACTTTGTGTGGTGTGCAGATCTCAAATAAGAACAAACACTGTGGTTCATTTCAAAATAGGAGCAAACAGTCCCTCACCGTCCGAACGTTTATGACCGCAGCCTCAACAAGACCTGCACCGCAGAGATATTCTGATTACACACCCAAATTAAGTTATCAGAGAGCCGACGATTGACGGAAAATGTGAGAGGTACATGTATTAGGCACTACATGTACATCAGGATTACATGCTAGACACAATCCTTACACTATTTGCATTATATCAAGAAGTGAGTGTCTGTGTGATATACTGCCCAGAAGGCCAGCTCCATGTCTGCATGTGATCAAGTGGATGTCCAGCTGACAAATTAGGGAGCTCCCCCTCAGACATCTGGCAGACATACAGAGTGGTACACTGTAATATGGTCATGGAGTGTGTGAGTCGGGTGTTCCAGAGGTTATTTACTAGACACTGCTCAGATATTCTGTGAATGTTCAGACTATTGATCAAGAATCTGCTCCCACCAATAGTTACTGTGATATGTTGCTACAGCCCAACTGTGATTTTTCAAGATTAATGGTGCTGGACAATAATTGCATTGAATTCAAGACACATTTGAGACACATAAACATTAAAAATGACAACTACTGAGTGTAGAATATTGACATGTCTGAAATGATACTTCTAAACTGCTTCCAAATGACAAATTGAGCCATAAGGAATGTATCTGGCAGTTCATTACACTCATCTTTCCACAGCCAATGTGATATGAAGTCACCCTCCATTGTAATGTGTCCATTGCAATGAGACCAATTGCTGTGAGGGAATCCAGGGTAAGCAGTGATGAATGCCATCCAAAACAGTTCTTGCATCAAGCAGTAGTACTCTGGGTGGATGAAATTGAGAAGGGGATCAGCCACCAAGCACTGCTCAATTTGTGTCACCAATTGTTGCCATTGGTATGTGTCAGAGGGTTCAAATTGAGGTGGAAGTGGAGGGAATGGAAACATAGCCTGCCAATGTAACTTAGAATTTGTGCACCAAGCAACAGCAGGAAACTCACGAGTGTCAATGGCCTGCTTACAACAGGCTTTTTCTCAGGTATGTTACATATAATGGGCACTCCAGCCTGCTTATCCAAGAGGTGGATTGAAATCTGCATAGGTTGAGTTGAAGTGTTGCTGGTCATCTTGATGCAAGACTCTACAGGCATGAAAAAAAACAAGTTATAAGGCAGTTATTAGCAACATGTTCAAATTGATGCACACTATAGTGAGAAACAGACAGTTTGAAGCTAGAGGTACATATATTTTTTCTATGGGGAGTTTTGATGTCAATGGCAGTTAACATTGCTATAACACAGTAGCAGGACATTTCAGTGTGGGGGCTGGTGGAAGCCTGCAAAAACATCAAGGCCAATGACATAACATTAAGTCATGTGATGTAATATGATTAGTAGTTTGGACTTCTTCCTTCCACCGAGTCTATCAGGAACAACTCAACCAACTCAAAATGAGAAGGAGAGAGGCCCAAAACTAAGAGACAGACTAAGGTGCAGCATTGGCACACACACAGAAAATAAACTCAAAGTGATAAGAATTCCAAGAACGAGGTATACATAATACAGGATAAGTACTACTTAAATATAAGGTATCTAATCCTGAGCCCTGTATAACCCTAAGCAATGATCGAGATCTGGTTAAGATGTGTGTGATCTATTTCATTTCCAATGATTCTGACGATTGAAGTCAACTAATGTCTGATCAGAAGATTCTTGCCCAGATCAGTTCTTTCCACAGGGCAATTGTTATGTGTATCACTGCTATTGAAGAGTTGGCTGGCATCACTATTCTTTGTTCTGACAAGACTGGTACTCTCATGACTAATAAGCTAATCACTGATAAAGCTACCATTTGTACTTATGTGCCTTTCTCTGTGGATGATATCATGCTTCTCACCACCTATGCATCTTATACTGAAAATCAGAATGCAGTTGATGCTTCTGTTGTTACTGCTCTCCAGGATATGTTTTGTGCTTGTGCTGGTATCAAACTCCTGGACTTCAAGCCATTCAACCCTGTTGACAAGCACTCAAAAATCATCTACCTTGAAAAGTCATCTGGCAAGCTTAAATATGTCACCAAGGGTATGACAGGCATCATCATCAAGCTTTGCACTTGCAACAAGACTAATGAGATTGAGAACCAGCTTGAGGCTGATGTTGAGGAGTCTGCTACTTGTAGTTTTCGTGCCCTCGCTGTTACCTACAAGGAGTTGGATGGTGATGATCTGGAGGTGTTACGAACCACCTTCAGCCCCTTTCCTTCCTCAGTCACGTGACCCGTCACATGATCAGGGTCCAGACCATGACATCATATGACGTCATGCCTCATGGCTAGCACACCCTTTTAATCTCTGTCAGCCCTGGTGGGAACTCTCTCATGCTCATATACTTTAGCTAGCCATGTATAGTAGTTTATTGCACAGACCCTATGGTCTGTGCACACCTATCCATAGTATATAAAGCCAAGTGTCTCAGCTGGCGTCCCCAGCTTTGACCACTTGTTATCCTGCTCCTAAATGGGTGATTGGTGTGCTTGAGCCCACTTCCTTTCCCTCTTACCTTGCCAGGCTCGGTAATACCCTGTGAAGCCGAGGCTGGTGATGTGACATTCTCAGCATTCACAACAGGAGGCTGAAGGGAATGAATTTGAGTTGATTGGTCTTCTTACAATTTTCAACCCCCCTTATGAAGATACCAAGCAGACTATTGATGATGCTATCGCTTTTGGTGTCAAGGTCAAGATGGTTACTGGTGATCAACTGGCTATCGCAAAGGAAACTGGTCATCATCTCAGTCTTGGTGACCACATGTACCCTGCCAAGGTTTTGAAGGATGGCCCCTCTCCTGGTGGAAAGCACTTGAGTCTGAATGACATGATCTTGGATGCAATGGTTTTGCCAGGTCTTCCCTGAACACAAGTATGAAATTGTCAAGCACCTGCAAGGCCTTAGTCCTCTGTGTGCTGTGACTGGTGATGGTGCTAATGATGCCCAACTCTTTCTTACCTTAATGTTGGTACTGCCATGGAAGATGCAACTGATGCTGCTTGTGGTGCTACTGACATTGTCTTGATGCAGCCTAGGTTATCCACCATTGTGCATGCTATCCATGATTTGCATGTTATCTTCCAATGTACGTGCAACTTTGACTTCCCCCCTTCATGGTCCTGATCATTGCCCTACTCAAAAATGACATTCATTTTGTCATGTCCCAATGAACTGTTGAGAAAGGCCCCCTAGTCCAGTTTCAAGTCTTTGTAGGTCTACTTTGAACATGTTCCAAGGCACTCATGTAATAACACCAAGTCTTACTATAAGTGGCTTAGCCTTTCAGTTTACCCCATACTTTATCCTTGCAGCTGCTGTTATGATTTATGTTTACATTCCTGTTTTTCCCCTTTTGTTTGGACTTATCCCTCCTCATTTAGCTTTTATTACGCTAAGCTTGTAATTCCTTCTCTCATGTGCTTGATTATTCTTCTCATTTCCAAAACATTCTATGATTACTCATCCCTCATCTTTTGCTATTGGCTTGCTGACTCAATGATCAGTCAGCCATTTATTCTTTCATGTTCTTTTGGTTTCTATATGATTACTCAGTGACTCTTCACTCTTGTATATAAACCCCAAAGTAGTACCTCTGTCTCTCAGCTTAGACCTACTTGGCTTACATAATCCTAATTCCTCTTCATGTGTCTTCGCTCTACACTTGAGTGAGTGCTTTTGCTCTTACCTGTGTCCCATCCCAATCACAAGGGATAGTCCTTGGTTCACTCACATCACCAGAAAGTCTCATGTCTGGTCATACCAGGATGAACTCTTGACCTTGCCATTTGCAAGGTACCCCCTTGTCTCAGTATCTTAGGACCTTCACCAAGTTCACACTAGACCCTTTGGGATCAAGTGTAACAGCCACCTGACAAAGATGTTTTATGTAGTATGTCTCTGTCTAGATAGTGCATAACCCATACAAATTATGATATTATTACATGTGGTACACCATTCTGTGCATGAACTACTTAAATAGATATTACTTAGGTCTAGCAAAGTCACAGTGTAAAAGTGAAGAGTGCAATAGCAAATCAAGCATTGATGCAACATAAAGCTTATGTACCACACACAGTGAAGCTGGGAAACCATTGCACTGTGCTCTGCAACTCTATGGCCAGGTTTTTGATTCCATCTTTTCTCGATAGAAATGGTAAGGAAGTTGAAATTAATACTACTTGAGTCTAAATACCTTTACAGTGTTCACTGAGGTTGATACCAATTCACACTATATTATATGCAAAGTGTGCTCGAGTTGTCATATTGTGCCAAAACCCATATGTCACTGCTATTTAGAGGAGCACATTTGATCAAAAAAGATCACAGATGCCATTGCAACTTAGATTGCCTGAACGTTCTCAGTCACCAGCACTGTTGGCTGATATGACCATGTTGAGTGACCTACCAGACCCACTCCCATCTAATGCTGCAAGCAGTGGTTCTGAAGTACCGTCAAACCAGCTCTGGGATGAATTCCAAGCCAAACATATGGCTTATATAAATGACTACTTTGATGAGATGCAACAGAAAGTTGAACAAGGTGAATCTATCTTTTTGACCATTCTCCACTCCCTCCAAGATGAACTAGGGTTTGATGACATTGAAGAACTGGATCTTGTTCCTCCTACCTTCAAAAAAATGGACAAGAACTTTGGCATTGACACTGATGGTTTGCATTCTCCTTAATTAAAGACTTCTTTTGCTAAGTAATATTTGATAGCCATCACCAGTAGAGCTTCTCAGTATGCCAAGTTCAAGGTGGCTGTAGACATTTCCCCTGAGAAGCTATTATATCCTTGGAAATTGATGCCAGTAGGCTTTAGTAGGGCACTACAACTAATTTCCACTGATGAACATATAGGAACTTGTAACCCACCTTCTATTTAGTTTGCCTTGCCTTAGATTCTCACAGGCTCAAAAGGTAGCAGTCCTGGCATGGGCAAAGGAGCTCAGTGCTCCTGAGATGCCATTGATGTATGCTATGAGAAAGGCACAGGAATGCATTGCAACACTTCTTGAAATGCCAACAGAGAAGGTAACAACTGCCTCAGGTAATGTATTCTATCTCAACACAATCAACAAGGCAATTGCTATGGTAAGTGGAAGCAGTCAGTACAAACAACTATCTCATTCTAGGTACAGGATTTCACAAACCCACTCACTCAGTTTGCAATGCAAGAATACCCTGAAGATGGACAGGGCTGTATATTGCAGGTGTAGCATGGAAGTAAGATGCTTGAGCATCTTCTGGAAGACCTTGTGCCCCTGTGCATCCATGTTGATCATATCACCTTTTTTGTTGATGAACTGCTCCAACAAGTGAGTATTTCATACCAAGAAAAATTTTCCAAGCTAGGATACTGCCAGGAGAACACAAGGAGCCCACTATCCTTGCTCTGGGTCACAAGGTTTCTAAGTGTTGAACAGGCACACAACAAGCTACAGAGGTTAGGCTAGTAGGACTTACATAAGTGCAGGTGATTGGTTGATGTTACGCTTGATCCCAAAGGGTCGAGCGTAGACTTGGCAAGATCCTAAGACACTCGAGGCAGGGAGAGTACCCTATAGACGAGAGGGTCAAGAATTTGTCCTGGTGGGAGCCAGACGGTTGACTGCCCGTTGAAGCAGGTGGTCCAAGGACAACCCCTTGTGATCGGGATGGGACGCAGGTAAGAGCTAAAGCGCTCACTCAGGTGTAGAGCGGAGACACAAGAAAAGGAATAGGATGTTATAATCCAAGTAGGTCTAAGCTGAGGTTACAGGGAGACTACTTGGAGTTTATATACAAAGACGAGGAGATGCTGAGTAAGCGTATGGAACATGAGAGAACATGAAGGAATAATCGGCTGACTGATCATTGAGTCAGCGAGCCTATGGCAGAAATACAGCGATGAGTAATCGGAGAATATTCTAGAAAGCGAAGGAAGGAACAGGCATATGATTGGGAGAACTACGAGCTTAGTGTAAGGAGAGCTAAGCGAGGAGAGATAGGTCCAAAAGAAAAGAGTGAAACAACAAATCGTAATAGTTGATACATTCACACAAGGTAGTGGTAGTGGATCAAGAGATGATTCAAACTCAGATGACTGAGTCCAAATGTAAGTACAGCAGATGTAATACACTATACTAGGTAAACTACTGTATATTACTGTAGAATGGGGCTAGAACAAGTCTTAGCTTGTTCAATACTAAGATCACAGTTCATCCTCACTATGATCACATTGTACTCTTTCTATATTATACCTTATTTATTACAGGAAGAATTCACTGCTAATCCAAAGATGATCATTGTCCCAGTTTCAACATTTTTCAATACCCTTGAGGATCTCCAGCACCAGCCCAGTCAGTCTGAAATCCGATTTGCAGGTGTGTTGTACCTTTTTGTGTGTGTGTGTGTGTGTATGTGGATCCTGAGACTTTCTACAGCTACCTCCACTGAGTTCACTAGTCACATGCCAAACCCACTCTGGAAGAAGTCAGGTGGATGTATGGTCTACACCATGCCCCTAATCATATTCATGGATGACATCTCAGGTAATACATTGAAACAATGGAATAAGCATCACATAGTTTACATGTTGAATGGCCTACTGTCACATCAGATGCTTGAATAGGAGTTCTCTGTTCAGTTTGTATCAGGGTCACCTCACCCCACTCCAATGAAACTTATGTGTGGTATTGAGAAGTCATTTTGGTATGTTCTATTATGAATCATCTATATTTTTGTGTGATATTATTTACTAGCAAAGCAGCTGATGACCCAATCATAATGTTTGATGTCAAACATCAGGAAAAGGTCATGGTGATCCCTTACCCTTTGGTTATTACAGGTGACAATCCAATGCAGGCCAAGGAGTGCAGCCATAGGGGCTTGAGATGTAATTATTTCTGCTGTACTTGCAAGGTTAGTGATACAAATGTGGAGAAGAAAACTGACAAAGGGTATGGCAACATTTTTGAAGTACTTGCAGCTCTGTTTACACATAGTATACCAATCAATTGGCTCAGTGTGGTGAGTTGCATACACCTGAGAACACCCATGCTCAAATCAAACATCAAATCAAACATTCTAAGCTCTCTGGCAGTACTGAAAAAGTTAGGATGGCTGTCAGTCAGACTGGTGTTCAAGACAGTATAACTACTGCAATCATTGATAGGTTGCTGGAGCTTGGCAAGGCCTTATGCAAGAGAACTGCCAGAGAGCCAGCATGATCAGAGGCCGAGGTTGCTGCACATCTAGAGAATGAGCTAGAAACATTACTTGGAGGCCAGCCACTTGATAACTATATTAACCCACTCCTTGGGATATGGGGACTGGATGTCCACAAAGACACCCCAATGGAAATCTTACACATAATACTTCTTGGTGTTGTCAAGTATTTTTGGGCACAGATAGTTTACATTCTTGATAAGAGCTAGTCTTTCAAAATATTTCAGATATAACTGGAATCTGCCAACAAGGAAGGTCTTAATTCTCTAGCACTCAATGCTGACTATGTTGTGAGATACAGGAATAGTCTTGTCAGGAAAAATTTCAAAAGTGTTGTGCAAGTAATGCCATATCTGATTTATGATCTCATCTCACAGATGGTTCTCCAAGGTTGGTTAGTAATTGGGAAACTTGTGGTCCTTCTCTGGTATATGTCCATTGATGATATAGAATCATACCTTGTCAGTATGTCTCTAAAAAGGGCTCACATAAAACTGATTTATTATGATCCATTAGGCCAACCTTTCATTGTTATGAACCATCTTCAGAACCCCTTTTCTTTCACTTACTTCAGCTGTCACATGACTAGTCACATGACAGGTCCTAGACCATGATATCATGCCTCATGGTAACCATGCCCCTTTAATTACTGTCATCCCTGGTGGGAATCCTCTCATGATCATGTATAGTAGACTAGCTATGTATAGTAGTTCATCCCATGGACCCTATGGTCTGTGCATGCCTCTCAGTACTATATAAACCCGGTGTCCCAGCTGGCATCCCCAGCTTTGACCACCTGTTATCCTTGGGTAATATCTTAGGTGATTGAGTGCATGTGAGCCCAAACCTTCCCATCCTCCTCCTTGCCAGGCTCATAGTAGTCTGTGAAGCCAAGGTCAGTGCAATGGTTGTTAGTGATTCATAACACTTGGTCAAAGCTATCTACACTGCCCTCAGAAGAATGTGCCATCTTGTCAGTAAAACCATTGAGATCGAGTGACAAGGGTTCCCTATCAGAAGACTCAAGAAAGAAACAAAGTCCATTGTTAATGGCTGCCAGTGCCCAGGAATAAGGGACATAGTGTATCGTTTCCATGTGACAAAACAGGGCATACCACCCAAACATGTTGCATACATGGTCGTCCACTATATTAAATAAGGATAATATTGCTTTTTGCTCAAAGTGCACTAGGGCAAAACTCTTGTGGTTTAGAGTTTCCAGGTTCATGGAATACCTGTGATGTCTGCTATCAGCACATAATACACATATGACACTCCTTGTTATTGAGGCTCTACCCCTTGATGGAACCCACACCATCCATAGCAAACTGTTAGAAGAAGACCAAACAATCCAAACCCCTCTCCCAATCCTAACTCTGACAATCACCCCCACAAGCATTCCCAGGTGCTAGTTGAAAGATACCAGCAAGTAAGGACTGTAATTTCCCAATATGAAGGTTCACTGCCTGGTTTTCTGGAACAGGCACCTTCACAACTCTGTAGATCTCCCTCTTTTGAAGGATTGCTCAAATCCTTACCACAGATTGAAAAAAGGCCATATCAGCTTAAATTTAAAAACCACCAACCTCAGCCTCCCCCCTGAGAAGAAACAATGTCATCATCATCACTAAACAATGATGAACTGAAGGTGCTTCTGACAGCCCTTCTCAAGGAAAAGGAGGATAGCCCCTCTGCCATTAAAAAGAAGGTCACCAATCCTAGCAAGTGGGATAGCAACAGAGACAAATTCCAGGTGTGAATCATTTAAATCAAAGTCTGGGTCTCGCTCCAAAACTGGGGCTCAGACAAACTCTGGACTGTAGTGGTCCTATCTTGCATGGAAGGCAATGTGGGCACCTATACAAGACTAAAGCTCAAGGAGTATTGCAACTCTGAAATAGAAAATGCAACAAGTGCTACAGGGCAAGATCTTGGCTACCCCTGCAAAGATGATATGTGACCAGAATGGAAGGTACTCCAAAAGGAGATATACAAGCACTTCCAAATCAATGTGCTTGCACACAAATTGCTGCAAAAGCTTAACTGGCTGAAGCAGCAAGGAAAACCAATAGACAAGTTCCTCTAACAATTTGACAATTTGAGATTCTCTTTAAGGAAGCCAAGATTGAGAATGGTCATGGCATAGAAATTATCAAGCAGGCAGTGGATATCTGAATCTATGTACATGCAGGTTTACCTCCACATGCATGTGGAAAACAACATCTTTGAGTTGATTGATGCCTACCAAAAGGTGGGCCAATCATTTGAATCCACAGAAATTGAATGTGAATTTCAACCAAGATGCTTTGGCAGAGCACAGCACTACAATTCACCCAAAGAACCACTGCCTAATCAGTGGTTTATGCAATATGGGACACAGCCTGGAAGGGGAGCTCCCATGGAGATTGGGGCAGTGCAGGGGCCCCCAGATACCTGCACGTGTTTCAATTGTGACAAACCAGGCCACATTTGATAGGACTGCTAGCTCCTGAAGAAACTGTTTAATCTAGCACAAGATAGGAACTGAGCACCAGTTCAACAAATGCATCAAGTTTGGGTACCCAACAAAGACAGGTACTATACTGAGACATGAGCAGTCATCTTTGAAACTTCACCCAAAACCAAGGCCCATGTGGTAACCTTCTCCCAACAGGAGTACATGTTGGATGAAACATGTGCCTACTGGGCCAATGTCTTCAAAATGGAAGCCAGGACAGAAGTGTCCAAGGCTTTAAAAGGAAGCAGCTAGTTGACAGTAGGGTGTCACCTAGCAAGCTGGAAAAAACAAAAGAAAAAATTAGAAAACATAAAAAAATAAGTTACTTTGCACTTGGACCCCTCAATTAGGGATGATAGTGATACTTCTGGATGATCTGGCCTTGAGCTGATGGATTTAGCATCGTGTACATTACCAGTAGTAGGTGTAGATGACTCATTGACCATGCTCAAGGGAGAAATCCCTGTAGCTGGCACTGAGCCTGTAGCCAAACTCTCAGAATGCACTGATGTAGAGCTCCAATGCTCTCTACAGTGGTATTCCTCACTATTATTATGATTAGTTATCTTCTTCCAACCCTTACCCACTTTCTTTACTTAGCTCTACCCAGTCTAGTGTTACGATTTACATTTATGCCTATATCTTTTCTTCTGTTTTTGGACTTATCTCTCCTCACTTAGCTCTAGTTATGCTAAGCCTGTAGTCCCTCTCACCACATGCTTGTTTATTCCCCCACTTTCTAGAAGGTTCCCTACTTACTCATTGAGTTCCTTCTGCCATTGGCTTGCTGACTCAATGATCAGTCAGCTAATATTCTTTCTTGTTCTTCCAGTTTCTATATGATTATTCAGCATTCCTGCACCCTCGTATATAAACTCCCAAGTAGTACCCATATCCTTTAGCTTAGACCTACTTGGCTTACCTAATCCTATCCTCCTTTTTGTGTGTCTTTGCTCTACACCTGAGTGAGCACTTTAGCTCTTGCCTACATCCCATCCTGATCACAAGGGATATGTCCTTGGCCCACCTACATCACTGGGAAGTCCATTGTCTGACATAACCAGGACGAACCCTCAACCTTGCCATTCGCAAGGTACCCCCTTGTCTCAGCTTCCTAGGACCTTCGCCAAGTTCATGCCCAACCCTTCGAGATCGAGCATAACATCTAGCATGTATACTGCGAGGTCAGCTGATAAGTCGGATCAATAGCAGACTGGACTGGACCAATCTTGCAAACTGGTATGGATCTGAGCACTAATGGTACAACAGTCATTGACCAGTGCCAGACTGGGCAAGTGTTTCTTGTTTACATTTGTTCCTCCACTCCTTTTCATACATAATTATCTCACTTACAAGTCTTGGGTGATTCTGGACTATAAAAGTAGGTACAGAAAGTATGAAGGGATATCTCCTGTTTGAACTAAGAAGAATAACTGCCCAATTGCCATCTCACCACCATCTTACTGTTTCACCATTTTGTGACACTCCCTACGAGCACAACTAAAACTGATTGACACCTTGCCAACTTTGGAGTCCCAGGTCACACTCCCTGCACCTCCCCTTGGTAAAGTCCCTTGGGACGAACTAACCTCATCCCCACTGACACTCTCCCAAAGCACTGGACAAGGGTATCTCACTTCCAAGTACCTGTAGCCAGTTTAGGAACTTTACACCAAGGAGAACTTCCTGATATGTATGATTAGCCAGGTGCTGAATAATTTAATAGGTGAACAACTGTCTGTAGGGGGGTCTCTTCAGAGCTTAGCATCAGACAAAAAATATAGTATGCTTAATTACCTTTTTAAGAACAAGTGTGCTGACCTTAACCTTAACAAAATCCCTACCCAAGAAATGATCAGCAGAGGAGAATTCACAGTGGAAATTGCCGTTCTCTTGTTATGCAGAACACAAAAGACCGAAGGTGAGCAACTAAAGGCTTGCCATAAAGCCTCACAAAGAGAATGAGAGCAGAGGAGAGCACTTATTGTCCAAGGTTTTAACCCAAGGAACAAGTGGCCAAAGCTGGGAATACCAGCTGAGGATGCACCTTTTATATATTGTGAGGTATGGTGCACAGACCAAGCTGTGCTATAGATAAGGTGTGAATAGTATCTACGTGTGGTAAGTGATATCCCATGGCTGTGGGAGAGTTCTGTGATATGACAGTAATTAAAGGGGTGTGGTGACCATGTGTTATGATGTCATATGATGTCATGGTCTAGGCCGTGTCATGTGATCTGGTCACATGATTGGTGAATGAGTGAAGTGAAAGTGAAAAATAATTAGGTCAGCATATATGATATAACACTACCCCCCTCCTAGGACTTGTATTCCAGACAAGTCAGTTGAATGGGAGCCCCACTAGGTGGACTGTAGTCAGTGAACAGAGAGTTAAAGGCAGCGAGGGAGAGGCCACGAAGCAGGTGCAGGGCAGAGGGATTGGAGTGATGAAAGGAGTTGATGGAGTCCAGGGCATTCTGCAAATTGGTGGCAGGTTCCCACATATGTCATCCATATTGGCATACCCCTTCCAGCAGACATGGTATTCCAATTTCCCATGGTGGAGGTGTGAGCCCACAATGTGATTGACCTCATATTCTTCATGACCATCCTTGTTGATCTCAATCACATCTGGGCAGGAGATTGGCTGCCTGTTGAGGGGAGCACAATATGGTTTAACCCAGGAGGTGATGATAACCAGGCATTCTTTGGGAGATGTAGTTCTACTGTGTTAGGCATTGACCGAATGACATCATAAGGTCTGATCCAGCATTGGGTGAGCTTCTTGGCTATGTATGGCAACTTCAAGTTTTCCATACTGAGCCATACTTTATCTCTGATCTGATATGGAGTAGGGTCTTCTTTATGTGTCTGTTCAATCATCCTTTGTTGGGAAGCCTCTAGGGCTTCTTGGACTTCTGTGTGGGACTTGCTGGCAATATGCACGAAGGCACCAGCCAGGGACAAGGAACTTCCTTTGAATCTGAGGCAGGGGAAATAGTTCCATGTGATCTTGAACGGAATCAATCCATGAGATGAAGATAGGGAGGAATTATAATGGAATTGGGTGATTTTGATCCAGTCGGCCCAGTCCTCCTGTTTCTTCATGACGTAGGTGCGGAGGTATTGTATCATTTCCCAGTTGATATGTTTGGTTTATCCGTCCATTTGCAGGTGATATGCAGTGGAGATCTTCTGGGAGATCCTGAGGAGATTATATAACTTGGTTGTGAATTCTGAGACAAATTGTGGACCCTGGTCCAATACGATAGTGGAGGGGAGGCCATGTATACACCATACAGTGTCCCTGAATATCTTGGCAAGATCCATCAAGGACATGGCCTTTTTACATGGTTCATAGATAACTTCTTTACTAAATTGATCAATGATAACACAAATGGTATCAAAGCCACACCTTTCCAGAAGTCCAGTAATGAAATCTATGGATAAATCTTCCCAGGGTCATTTTGACATGGAAAGAGGTTGGATAGACTCTGCGCAAGTTTCGATTGAGGGTCGAAACAAACATAGAGCGCATTCCCCCCACAGAACTCGGTGAGTAATTTACACTAGAAATATACTCCAAACTGACCCAGATGGTTAGATTGGTCCAAGTACACGCGCCGTATTGATCACCGATTCGAGGGATCAGTATATGTGTATAATATCGACAACATTCACTCCGATGATCTGGAGACTCTGTGGGATCTCACCGAGGAGTATTACACCCGCCAGTCCGATTTCAAATGGAGTACGTCTTTCCTTTATCTGATATTCTAATTCTCATACTTACAATGTATCTTACACAGTATCCCGTTGGGTTGATGTAGAACCGCCCATGGGACATTACTTCATGGTAATCACGCTCAGTTCATGTCGTTACAAATGAAGATAACCGATTTCTCTAGGTGGAGAGTGATGAACACGAAGGTGAGATGGAGGATGAAGAGGATAATGTGAATACAGCCCCACCGGCAAAGGGAAAGGGAAAGGAGAAGGCGCCAGTGGAGGCCGAGCAGCAGGAAGTGGAAGAGGTCGATGTCAAGAGGAACTCGGTCGGAAGTCAGGAGATCGAGTCAGATGAAACCAGTCCATCTGCTTCTATGGAAGTGGATTCAGGGCCGGTTTCTGAAAGTGAGATCACTTTTCGCTACTGTGATTCCTATTCACATTCAAATCTTCTCCATAGTGAATCCTTTGATGTCTGACCTTGGTCTGACACCAGATGGTATGTCCCATTACCGCCATTTATTAATTGTTTCATGCTAACATAGGATTCGTCCAAGATAACGCAATGCAATGTGACGATTCTTGCTCATGATCAGATGCCGTGGTTACTGCGACAACGGGCTCCGAATCCCAAGTGGCACCTCCCCAGCAGGTGCATCAGATAGTCGCTTTTAATCCCTCTTTCTTCGTAGATGCATCGAGCCGTGAGTAGTGTATTGTATTCCATGTATGTTCTGTAAATCAAATGCATTCGCATGTTCCTAGTGGGGAAAGAGGAAACCTGTGATCATGATCATGAATATGAATCATTGTCACCATCCCTAATGGAGGAAGAGCCATTTACATCAGATGGTGATGAATTGCCAGCATCCGCTCCCACCTCACCAAACACACATCCATTTCCATTGGATGCTTTCAATAGACACAGTGTGCCTGGTGAGCAGGTGTTCTCATATAATACTGCAGTTTCTCATTCTGAAATATACATATAGCATGCTCTCAGAGTTTCCCTGAGGATGTCCATGTGGATAATCACCATGGTCAAAGAATCAGTACTCTCTCAGGCACCAGCATTGGTGAGCATGATTTTTTCCTATGAGTTCCATAACTACATTCCCAGATACAAGATACAGGAGACATGTCTGTCCCACACAAACGTGGTCGTCCTTTAGGGTCCCATTCTATGAAGGCTGCTATAGCACCTAGACACATGCAGCTCAGGAGTAGATCTGCTTTGCCAGAAATAAGAGGGTTCAATTTATTTCTTTCACATATGAGATACTGACATCAGTCACACAGGTCAACCTCATCAAGTATCAGGTAGTATAGAAAAGGAAAAAGACACCATCCGATTTCAGACAATTCAACAGGCAAGCAGACAAGGCCATGGTCCCAGAACTGGTACAAAGAAACAGAGAAAAATGAACAGGACCAAAGAACATCCTCCGGAGTTGCTTGTAGAGGTGGAACACAACCCTGACAAGAATTCAGATCACCCTCTATGAAACATCACACTCACCATCAGCCCTACTAAAAAGAAGAAGCCTGCTACAAATATGCAGGAAGACACCAGTATGGACAACCAGAGTGACAGCAATAGTAGTAAGCACCCTGATGGATAAAGAGAATATTTATCATATCTCATGATGATACAGGTCTTCCAGTAGTCCATGCAGAATCTGAAGGAGGTGGTCTTGCCACCATTCGTTCTCACATCAAGAACATGGCAGTCCATTGTCGAAGGGATGGATCAGTTCTGCATCAAGAGGCATGTCTTTCTAGGCTTGTTTTATTTATTTCATCCCTCATCTCTTTGACATATCTATCAGCTTGTTGAAAGTTTGGCCTATATCCAGAAGCTACAGGCAAACAGTCCTGAAGCATTCAACAAATGGAAGACACAGTGGGTAGGCGATGTAAGTGCTAGATGTACATATGATGCATTGACTTGTGCTAACGAGTCCTTCCTCAAGAAAATCTACATGAATGATGTCGTGATTATTGGGCATTATTTCGGACAGCTATTGAAGATAAAGATAAAGATAAAAAAGGAAACCCAAGATGCTTTCCTGCTGCTGGCATGAAAGCATCATCATATTTATATTAGTATATTATATACATAGACCACATGTTGGACAGAGAAAATAGTCATATCTAATGTGATCACTGGCTGAATCCAATGTCCCAGAGTCGATTGTTTGCCTCCAGTTATCAGGGACCTTGTCCACTCCAAGTATACTCATCGCATCAAACATTCTCCACACTGCCATGACATCTTTACCATTGCCCACTACTCCATAATCACCACCCCGTTGGATAGGAATACGCAGAATGGCCTTGAAGACAGTGTCCAACTTTGCACCAGCAAGCATGGTCTGTGACTTGACTCGAGATGGAACACGTGACCGCCCAGGTGAAAGCCTTTCAAGGCAACTGATATGACACCACGTGGCACATTTCCGGCAGTATCGCTGTACATCCTCAT
>JBBPMX010000295.1:0-16166 GCA_038090515.1 Pulveroboletus cf. viridisquamosus | reverse complement strand
TCTCTCTCTCTCTCTCTCTCTCTCTCTCTCCCTCCCTCCCTCTCTCCCTCTCTTCTCCTCCTCCTCTGAAATATGAGGACTGAGCCTAGGCAAGGGCACAACACATAAGTCCTGTGCCAAGTCCTCCTAGATACCCCCTTGCCATTCTAACCTATATATATTCATCCTTCCCTACAAACTTCATAACACTAACCTTTGGATCTCTGATCAGACTGGAGTCCAGAGGATCCAGAATTGACAGGAATCTATATCATTCTGATGCATTTTTACTTATATAGAACTACATATATTGTCTTTCAACAACAATGCCTCAAGCTCCTCCCATCTCCCCATTTTCAATGGGCAGAACTATGCCACCTGGTGACCAGCAATGCTTACCTATCTTAACTCAACTAGCAGCATGTGATGCACAACTTTGCCTGCACCCTTGCCTCCTAACAGTCATCCTTCACAGGTGCTTCAATGCCTTCAAAACCAGTTCATGAAGTTAAAGTTTGCCAAGTACAAGGTGCCTGACAAGATTCAGGCAATGATTATTTTATCTAAACTGTCCCTGACAATGGATTTGATTGCACAGATGCTTGCACAGAAGAAGTATGCTGATGGGAAGCAGGCTGATTCCATGGTCAATGAGATTATGGCAGCTACAGTGGCTCAAAAAACTGTCTGGATGTTTGCCTATTTTGCACTAAATGCAGTGTCCTGTGAAAACCACTAACCCTAACCCTATTATGTAAGTATACCAAATATAGTACTAAACCTTGGCTATCTACTGATGCAAGAATCAAGTGATTTGGATAAGATCTGATGAAATGGCAGCTATTTCAAAATCATGACTCATTTGGACAGTTTTTTGACTTTATATTGGAACTATATATATTGGATCCTGGAATGTCATAATATGACTTGACACATCTGGAAATGGTTCTATTATGTCACCTTTATGTAAATGTATGTCAGACAACATATATAATACCCACTATTCTATGAGTAAGACTCTAAGATGAAGGATGGAACTGATGAATTACATGGCTTGAATTATGTTTTTGGCCTTGCTAACAATGATTTTCTAAATAATAGCCCTCTTATTAGTAAAAGTAATTAGTTTCTATGATACCAGTGCTTCACTGAGTAGACATTCTAATGTACCAAGACTACTATGGACCTCCATAGGTCAGGTTACAACACAATTTTCCTCGAGAAAGGATCAGGGAAGATGAAAAATATCATATTTTTTCCCTAGAAGATAGAAATGAGTTTAATAGTAAAAGTGAGCAAATAAATATAGAATAGTGGTTATTATATATGTTGTCTGACACACATTTACATAAAGGTGACATAATAGAACCATTTCCAGATGTGTCAAGTCATATTATGACATTCCAGGATCCAATATATATAGTTCCAATATAAAGTCAAAAAACTGTCCAAATGAGTCATGATTTTGAAATAGCTGCCATTTCATCAGATCGTATCCAAATCACTTGATTCTTGCATCAGTAGATAGCCAAGGGTTAGTACTATATTTGGTACACTTACATAATAGGGTTAGGGTTAGTGGTTTTCACAGGACACTGCATTTAGTGCAAAATAGGCAAACATTCAGACAGTTTTTTGAGCCACTGTATATCATGTCTCACACTTAGTTCCAGCACCTCAGTCTGTTCATCTCGCACAATGACTGAGGTAAGCCACACATGATACAATACTACAGTGCACATACTAACTATCACTCATAGTATAGTCTTTTTAGCCCGATGTTGCTCTAAGTCTTATAACCACATTGTCTTGGGAGCAATGCTCTAACATGGGTGGCAAAGGCCATGGTTCTGGGTCTCAACAGGCCCAGAAAATCAGCACTGTCAAGAGAAAGTCTAAGAGAAATACCTTTTTCAAGTCCCAGCAGCAGTTCCATCCAGCACTCTCTGGGTAGTAGGGTGGCAACAGTGTAGACAAGAAAGGGAAAAAGTATTTGTGTGGCAAGTGTGGTGGCAAGGCCAACCTCAACCACCTCAACTTTGTTGAGGATGAGATGTGTTATGAACCACGTGCAACTAACTTTTATCTCTACACTCTTTTCATCACTTTCCTTCATCCTCATGTTCCTTACGTCACATGACCTCCACGAGGCTGATCACATGACCAGTCACATGCCATGACATCATCCGTCACCTGATGAGTCTAGCCTATGACATCATAGCCTCTAGGGTTACACGTTGACAACCCTTAGACTACTCTAACCCTTATCTCCATCGGATCTCCACAGCAATCCTGCCACCTCCTAGATCTCCCGATCCGATCTAATTCCCTCCCATGTATCACCCCTATTTATCTAGATTCCCATCTCCGTGGATCTCAGATCCAGATCTCAGGGTTCGCCTCACAGCAGCCTTGCACATCTCATCTCCGTCAGTACTTCCATTCCCTACCCACGGTCATTACCGTCTTTCCTTATGTAGCATAGCCTTATCTATTATTACCATGTATAGTAGTGTACTGCTTGGTCTGTGCGCGGGCCTGTACAATATATAAGGCGGCAGTCCCAGCTGGCTAAACCCCAGCTTTGACCACTTGTCTAGTTCACCGCTCTTGGGCCCCTAGGACTTGGGTTAGAACCTCGTCTGCTATGGGCACTCCCTCGACATGGCTTGCTGGCACTTGTAGCTCCCCTGCCAGGGTTACAGGCTTTCTCTCTTTGCCGGCTAGTCTCGTTATCGGCTGTTAGGTTTGGTTGTTTCTTCCGGCCGAAGGGTTTTCCTGTCCCCTTCGATGGCTGCTTGATGCAGTCATAACAAGATATAATTCACATTCATTGCTGTCACCCCTGCCCATGTCTTTACCTCTTCTATTGTCAACCTTCATGTTACTGCCCACATTCCTGCAACTTGTTTCTAGGGTCTTCAAGGTCCTCTGGCCTTTCCAGAGATTAAGGAGGCTTTTGATCTTGCCCATAGGCTTGAGATCCAGCTCACCTGTGAGATGATTTGTTCCCTTAACTATGCATGCCCCCTCCTAGACCACCTTGACCTGTCTGTTCCTGAGCTGTTATTAACTATTTCTGATGATGTACCAATGTCCAATGCTGCCACCTTTTCCTCCTCTACCTTTATGGTGCCTACTGTCTGTCTCCTACAATTGGTCAAAAAGATTGATTGATCTTGTCTTGATGAAGAGGACTCTGATATCCCCTTTTCTTCTAAACATTCCTATAAGTGCCAAATTATGGCTGCTCCCTCCACTTCATGGGACTCTGATGATGAGGTGGATACCTATAGTTCTGATGATGAGATCCAAGATCTTTATGACCAATATATTCAGGATCCCAGGTTAGTATATCCTCACTATTTGCTACACTAGTACTCATTCATTGTTGCTGCTACCTCATATGCACAAAACAATGCAGTGGTGTTGAGTAGTACTGTATATACATTGAATTTATCAGATGGATGATGCTATTTGTGCTCATGGCTCTGATAATTCATGTATATGATGTGGAAAACCTGAGACCCCCTTCTGGATTCTCAACTCTGGTGTATCTATGCACTTTTCCCCTGATCACTCAGACTTTGCTGAGTTCACACCCCTTAAGGGATCTAAGTGGATACCAGTCCACACTGCTGCTTTCATATTATTCATTGAAGGCAAAGGTCATGTGATAGTTCCATGGTGTGATTCATCTGGTCACACTCAAACCTTAACATTGTTTGATATTGAGTACCTACCCAACTTGTTACAAATCTCCTTGCACCTAACTATTTCCCACACCTTCCTTTACCACATTCCTTCCACCCTCATGCTCCTTAAGTCATGTGACCCCCATGAGGCCAATCAATGCCTCAAGGGTTACATATGTAGACTATCTTAGATCCCTCCATGATCAGATCTCCTCTGCATTCACATGCCATCCCTAGATCTCCCAATCCAATCTAATCTCCCCTTTGTATCCATACATATATACTTACTAGATCCAGATCTCAGGGTTTGCCTCATGGCAACCTTGCTGTCTTTATCTCTGTCCATAGTTCCATTCCTTCCCACATTCATTACCATACTGTCATTACCTTCCCATGTATAGTAGTATTAGCTCTTCCTCTGTCTGCTAAGGGTTTGGCCTTTGGGCCTCATTCCTCATGTTGGCTCTATGACGATTCCTGCTCTTGCTAGCCCCCAATACAGGCATCCTTTCTCTTGCTGGGTAGCTTCATCATTAGCTGACTCTCCTTGGGTTGTTGTTTGGTCATCCAGCCAATGGGTTGTTTCGGTTCTCTGGTGAATGCACCAAGTTATTCACAACACAACTCACAAGTGCACCTGATTTCCCTAGGCTACCTACTACATGCTGGAGCTACTGTCAATGGTATAGCTGAATGGATCAATGTGTTATATGGAGATGGAGAGCTACTTGCCCTATTCACTCTAGTGCAAATAGGCCCAAATATATACACTCTCCAGAGCACCCCTAGCACCAAAAATCTCTACACTAGAACTGAGTCTACTTGGAATACTCTTCATCACTGATTTAGTCACCCTTCTAAGGAGGTTTTAAAGCACACATGAAAATATACATGAGGCTTCCCTGAGATTAGCACACCACAGAAGGACAAAGTCTGATCTGGCTATGCTCTAAGCAAGATGCCTAATCACACCTACCTACCTGATGTGCAATGAGCTACTCATGTATTTGAACTTGTACACTCTGATATCAAGTTATTCTAGCAATATGAGGTGTTAATTGTAAAGCAGTTTTCATCTAGTCTTATAATGAGAGATGGCCATTGATCTGGGTAGAATGGTATAGTCCAGTAGACTTCAGCCACATCCTGGACTACTCCTTGCATGCCTGGGGGTAGGGTAGAGATTAGTGTGGCAGTAATGTGAAAGGTACTTTAAAAGGTGGGGAAAATGTCTGTATTAACTCTAGCATTAGGTGAGGATATATGTGAAGTGATCTGATATGGGAATGAGAGGTTTTTCTGATTTGGGAACTAAAGATAAGGAAGTGATCTGGAAGTGTCCTAGTGCCACTTCAACAGTTTTGTGACTAAATGGTCCTAGGTATTATCCTTTCAAAAGCTCTTGGAGAGCTACCTGCCATATATCCAGGTGATATGGGGTTACTGCTCTAGCTCTTCTGAGCTTTAGGGCATGTCTGAGTGCCATGATTGAGATCTCCACAGCCAGAGCATTCATGTGTGGCTGAGGCGTGATCCAAGCAGCATCTGTATGGTCTTTGCCAGTGATACATACCTTGGCCCCAGATGGATTGATGAATTGCCCTTCTGGGTTATGCCAGCAGCAGGCTATGGTGCCATCCCATAGTTCTGTGAAGTGGCAGCAGTGTATGTTGTGTGAGAAGTGCACTGTAGGAGGTCGAGCCCTCCTATGGTTATACAGCTCCCTTTTCGGTCCGTTCAAGCGTTCACTCAATCGTCCATCGCGTCTACAGTCCATCCGGGTAGGTTTATTTTGTATTTTGTTCGTTTCTTGTTTTTCCGAGTTCGTTTGTACAATCCGCCCGTTTATCCGGGTCTGGATCGCGTCAGTCCGGTACTGGATTCGAATCATCCAGACCGGACAGTTTTAGATTGTATGTCCCCTGGGTGCCGATTGGCCTCGGATTTGTTTCATCTCGTAGATAGAAGTCTACGGGCATACCTGGGACTATAAAACTGGTGTACTTGTGCTTCTGAATAAAAAAAACTTCCCATCATCTTGGTCTTTCCCTCAGTTCTTGTCAGTCCGACTATTGTTTTATTCGTTTGTTTTCCCTCCGTTTGAGGGATTCTTCACTCAGGTCCGTATCTCGGGCTGCTGCCATCTGACACCCTCCCTTGGGTCGAGTACACTTGCACCCATTTTCATAGATCCTTTTCCATCCCGGAAAGGATCGTTGTTTTACAGCGCAAGGCAACTCACACAGGCTGACTTGCTTCCCTTTCCCTTTGACTGGTTGCAAAAGGATTGGTCATTGGGAGTGTCTGTGGTTGTATTATTTGATCTGCTTCTTTTGTGCTGAGAGGAGATTGACCTGGACCTGCATGATCTCCATCCCTCATGATGGTCCATTTTTGGGTTGCATGGGTGCAAGTCTTGCCATTGGTGTCTTCAGCTTGTGCAACTAGTTCCTCCACCCAGGTGGTGGTGATCATGAGTGTTACTGATGGGGGCATAGTCCATGGCAGTGGGACATGATGAGATTGGTGGAAACATAGTCCATGGCAGTGATGTGTGAGATTGGTAGGGATGTGATCCATGGCAGTGATCATGATAGCCCAGGAGGTGTGCACCAAAGTGGCAAAGTATGTATAAGGGAGATTGTTAGTGTTATGAATCCCCTTGCACCTAACTATTTCTCCCACACTCCTTTACCACATTCCTTCCATCCTTATGCTCCTTAAGTCACATGACCTCCACGAGGCCAATCACATGACTAGTCACATGATGTGTCCAGACTGTCATATCTGCTCTGATCTCCAATCTCTGGACCCGTCACTTCTTCTCCGTCCCTCCATAATCCAGACTTCGTCCTTTTCGCATCGGACTCTGTTCTCCTATTATCGGACGTCCTTCACTTTCCTTATTTAGTATTCCCTTTGTACCTTCGACCCTCCATTCCTTAGTTATAACCCTTAGCCTCATCCCTTAGACCCTTTGCCACACCATATGCTCTCACTACATATGTTCTCTGCCTCCATATGCTTCCCTTTTACCCGACGTACCTTTCCACATGATTCTCCATTCCTCCGTCTGAACTCTGGACCAGACCTCAGTATATAAACTTCCTGTACTCTGTTTCTGTACTTCAGTACGAATATCAAACCAGTCACCTCCTGTCTCTCGTCCGACTCCCTTCTTTCTCCTCTCTCTCCCTCTCTCCTATGAAATACAAGGACAGAGCCTAGGCAAGGGCGCAACACATAAGTCCTGTGCCAATATCCTCCTAGGTACCCCCTTGCTGCTCCAAACTCTGTTCGTCCTCCTTATGAACTTCGTATACTAACCTTCGGACCTCCGATCAGACTTGACACAGACCCTGACATCATCTATGACATCATGCCTCAAGGGTTACACATGTAGACTATCTTAGATCCCTCCTTGATTGGATCTCCTCAGTATTCCCATGCCATCCCTAGATCTCCCAATCTGATCTAATCTCCACCTTGTATCCATATATATCATCTTCATGGATCTAGATCCAGATCTCAGGGTTTGCCTCACAGCAACCTTGCTATCTTCATTTCCATCCATACTTTCATTCTCTTCTTATGTTGATTACCATACTGTTATTACACACCATGTATAGTGGTATAGACCCTGGTCTGTGTGCAGACCCAGGCAATATATAAGCCCAGTGGCCTAAAGCTGGGAACCCCAGCTTTAGCCACTTGTTGATTAGCTCTTCCTCTGTCTGCTAAGGGCTTGGCCTTCAGGCCTTGTCCCTTGTCCCTCATGTTGGCTCTACAATGGTTCCTGCTCTGGCTAGCCCCCATTACAGGCATCCTCTCTCTGCTGGGTAGCTTCATCATCAGCTGACTCTCTTTGGGTTGTCATTCAATCATCTGGCCAATGGGTTTGTTCAGTTCTCAGTGAATGTGCTGATTTGTTCACAACAGTTAGAGTGCACTTTGGCTTTTTCTTGTTGGTACCTACCTTGCACTTGGTGCACTGTTGATTGTTCACATGGATTTTGAAGGCAATATCACACATTAACTCTTTGTTGATTATCACAATGTCATATCCATTTCTGGACTTGATTTCATTATGCCAATCATGACATACCCTGGCCATGTAGCTCAGGACTGTTTTGTTACCCAGAGCATTCTTGCACATTGGGTGCATCTTGATTTTCCAAAACAACATAGCCAGTGCATTTAGATTGCTTGCCAGCCAGTTGTCTTTCTTGGCATGTACCAGGAAGCATTTTTAGCTTGTAAAAAGCTTTTGAAGGGGAGTTCCTGGTCTTGTATCACATTGTTGGAGGCCCTGACTGCTGCAACTGAGCATACTGTGAGTAGGTTGTTGACCTTGGTGATGCCAAAAGTGTCATCTGCCTGGGACTTGTTGTTTTTGCATGCTGTATCTGCATAGCCTTTGGGTGAGAAGTACCATAGTTCAATAAAGTAAAAAGTACTTGGTTTTTGGATTGCATATTGTGAGGGGGATGGAACAAGGATATTAGCAACTGATGTGCCAGGTTCAAAGCTGTTCATCTTGGGTTTTTCTATTTGGCATTGCATTGTTCCATTTTGGCCTCACCAGCTATTCTCTCTGCTTTCTCTTACAGTCATTTACATTCCTGCTCCACCTCTAGCAGTGTGTGCTCCACTTTTTGCTATGCTTCTACCCATGCAGTTGCTCATCTGTTTCAGTTGGCTTCCCACAATGCAATTAGTCTCTCAACTACTTGCTAGTTTAACTCATTGTAGCCCACTATTAGTCCCTGCCAGAAGTCCAGGCTGGCATAGTTTGGGGGGTTTTCTAGACACAGGTCAGTCATGTCAGGATGTGCAGGAGATGTGACAAGTGTGCTGTGCTGGTATCTGGGCAGGTGTGATAGAAAAAGAGTTGAAAACTGCTATATGATCTGTGATGGTGCAAGAAGGTGAGCACTGATAGAAGTGGTGGAGAGAAGGGTGTGGCACCACCACTTCCTGAGCTTGGCCAAAGACCATGCTTTGCCATATCACTTGTGCCTCACCATGTCAGATCTGTCAGCTGGCCATACAAAGAGAATGGTCAAAAGAAAGAAAAGAAAGAAAGAAGAATGTTACAAAGGTAGAATAAGACAAGAATGGATCAGGCTGAAAGGGAGTCAGGATAACAGAGAATTGTACTATAGTGTTATTAGGTCCAAGTGGTGACTGTGTGCATGCTTGCATGTTCTAATACTCTCCCTCAAGCTATGTGCAGTCCTATTTTGGCAGCAAAATGCTTCACCTTTGGAAATGGTAATGCTTTGGTGAATATGTTGGCCACCATATCACCTGTAAGGCAGAAAATGAGATATATGTATTTTACCATAATCAATGATCCAGCAGATAAAGTGAAAATGGTTATTAATATTTTTGGTGTGAGCATGATATTGGTGATGTTTCATGAGTGTGATGGCTGATTGGTTATCAGAGAAAAGCAGTATGGGTTTATTTATGGAGGTGAAGAGCTCAGAGATGAGGGTGTGAAGCTACAGGGTTTTCTTTGCTGTGTGAGTGGCACCCACATACTCACTCTTAGTAGTCAAAGATTGTTGTTTGGAGCCCCAAGACATGGTACTGCCATTGATGAGAAAAGCATACCTAGACACTGCTTGGTGGTCATTATTGATGCTCCCATCAGTATTTATGTATCCCACAAGAGTCTTAGCACATTTTCCATAAGTCAAGCAGAGCACTTGCATTCCAGAAAGGTACCCATAGATACATTTCATAGCTTCCTAGTGAGTTTGATCATAGTTTGAGGGAAAGCATGGAATGTATATAATTGCATATGAAATATCTGGTTGGATGCCAAGTGCTATATATATGAGGAATCTCACTGCCTCCTGATATGGGATATTTCTCATAACAATGTAGTCTATTGCCATGACAGGTGATTATGTGGTCAGTTTGGTAGGTCCATCAGTGTGGAGATGGGTTTGGTGCATTTTCAAAGTTAAAGTAGTACAGGATTGATTTGATGTACAACTTTTGCAAGAGTGAGATTTCTTGCATGTTTCTGTTACATGTGACCTTGATACTGAGGAGTCAATGGAACTCTCCTAGGTCTGTTACCTTGGCAAATTGTCAGAGTTGAGCTTTGACTGCTGCTACTATATAATTGTCTATATGGATAATGATGATGATATTGATGGCCATCCCATCTTTCTTGATGAATACAGCCTGATCCATTTTGCACTGTCAGAAAAGCATGCATGTTATCAAAATCTCTACCAGCTGTTGATACCAATGGAAACTGCTTTGTTTCAACCATATGTACAGGGTTTTGTGTAAATGGAAAACCTTGTGCAACTGAGCTGGTATGGTGAGATGGAGAAGGTGAATCAAAAAATGTCATCTTATGACAAGATCACTCAGAAGATTGTGTAAGTGGCATGCTTACTGGCCATCAACAACATGGTCCACAATTCTGGTTGGCTATATGGTGAGGATCAGCAGGCTACATTTAAAGGGAACATGGAAGAAAACTTTGCTGCAGCATGTATCTCACACAATCCAGGTTTGCTTTCTTTCTTTAATACATCTAACAATGGCTTTGGTAAAATTAGAGTGAAATGATAACTTTGGAATTCTTGTAAGTCATCAAAACACTGTCTTACATATATACTGATTGTGCTACATAGATTACCAAAGGAGTAAGAGATATTTGATCCAAGCTTGTTAAGTTCACCAAGCAATATACCAAGCAATATTTCAATTGCCTTCCCACTGCAATCAGAGGCAAAGCTGATCATGCAGCAGAGATAGAGTGGATGCAGCAACACATGAATATGATTACAGATCAGTGCAATCACATGAACTGTTTCCTCTATGAGTGCAATGAGACAGTAAGCACATATTGTATTTTCCTTTGTATACATTGTAACCAATCTTTTAGGTCTATGGTAGTGTGCTCTATTTTGGAAACCATGTCTTAAGAGAATTTCATGTCACATTCTGATATACATGGAAGGAGTTACCAATCTGGTCATTCAAGAAAAGCTATTATATCACATTACCACCAATGTTGGCAATGTTGGCCACTGTGGTACATGCAGATCTCTTTCATGAAGTATATGTGAATCCTCACATCCCAACTAGCTATTGTGTGGTATACATAGGGTGGCTAGTGAACAGAAATCTGGCACCACCACTATGCCCATTAAATTTGAAGGTACCAAGTATGGTCCCTACTGTGACATCTTTCTGTTGAAAACCCAGCGATTCTCTTTCACTTCAGGCTGGGATTTTCATCCAATTGCTTTCACGTCTATTTCACTGATTAGGGTTTCCTCTCACTTTTCAGGTCACGTGACTCAATGACATAATCATTACATGTCCCCGGATAGACTTGGGTTATATAAACCCAACTGGGTTGTCACGGGACATCACCTGATAAGTATTTCATATTGCTCTCACGATACTATTTGATGATATCATCATTTCATATTGTCAGGTCTAGGCATATCAAATGCCTAGACTCTATGACTCAGTGGCTTATTCACAATATCAAATAGCTTATCTCTTCCTATAGTGATTTACGCTCTTATCTTCTCAGCCTATAGCATTTAGCTCTCTTATCTGGCTTATCAGTCAATAGTGACAGGATCTCACTTGAGATCCTATAGCATTTCTCTCTCATACTTTATGTCATTGGTTACATAATCACCTGTACTTTAGTATATAAAGGTGGGCCCTCTGGGGCTTGACTGATAGGACAGAATAAAGTATTTTCCTTTCTCATTAACCGTTACAGCTACATATGTAAAGCCTTTATCAAACACATTTTTGTAGTAATCTTGAAACTTGATGCACTATTAGGCAAGATATGTATCCAATGCAAGTACTTTGTCTATTGGACTCTGTAGATTGATTTAATTACAAGTAACTCAGGAGTAAAATATCAATATCTATTTATATACCCTAGGAATATCACCAGACTCCTCACTATCATCATTGTCTGAATGGCTTGAAGAGGGGAGCTTCTTAACCTACTTCATATCAACAAAGATTTTCATTGTCCCAGGACTTGTACCACAAAATTTTTCACCATCTCCTGATAGTTCATTCATGCACTGGCTAAATGAAATAAAAACCATGATAAATGAATAAATACTGAAAAATAACCATAATAGATATGAATTTGAAAGGAAAGTGCCTTCTCTCAGAGACTTAATCCTAGCCATGCTTCTCAAGAGTGCTTTGCAGGAAGTCAATGTAATTTTCACTATTGATAGAAAAAAGTAGCTTCTTTGTATTTACTGACTTCTCCTTCACAGTGGCTAATACTTTACCTTTTGTCTTCTTCTCAATGGAAGAATAGACAGTGAGTATAATGGCAAAGGCATGCATATCTTCAGAACTGCAAGCTAAAGACAATCAAGGCTTGGCCATGGTAGGGAATACAAGATCAGTACAGACACATAGATACAAATTAACTCAGACAAGTTCAGGGTCCTTCCCTAGCTATTTCCAAAAGCACTAATTATCAAACAAGTTTTCTGCATTGTTTTGAAAAGTGCTGTAAAAGACAACATGCATAAAATAGATACTGTACACAAAAAGAGTTTGTGCTACTGTAAGTTAGTCCTGCTTGTGGCTGTGCAAATGCTTGTCATTTTTCAACAGAGATATCTTAATTATGTTGTATTATCCCAGTGCACTTACCCCCACCATATCAGTGTTATTTTCTCTTGAGATTAACATGGTTATAAACTACAAATATTATTTTTACTCCAATGCTTAGAGAATTGGTTTAACATACATCTACAGAGCAGCTGAAATGAAACATCTGCTACATGAGGTTTTGGGATTTATGCATGTTATGTTCTGTAAGGGTCTCTCCTCTGATTGGTAGGCTACATTCCCACAACCTATCTCACAATTAACTTTCTTATCTTGTGATAAACTTATCAATCAAATGATCATATTACAAAACTAAAAATTGCTGGTGTCCTCAGCACTAGCTATGCTGTCCCCATATATTATAGTACCACAAGACAAAAGTAGCTCACAAAACTGTACAAAAAGTGCCCAAGAAGAATTGTTGCTCAGTATTGTTAAATGTTACAAACCATCTTCATGCCCCTTTCTTTTCATAGTCATGTGACCAGTCACATGACCAGGTCCAGACCATGACATCATATGATGTCATGCCTCATGGCTGGCACACCCCTTTAATCTCTGCTAACCCTGGTGGGAACTATCTCAAGATCATGTACTATAATTTACGCATGTATAGTAGTTTATCCCATGGACCCTATGGTCCATGCACACACCTCTGTACTATATAAACCCAGGTGTCTCAGCTGGCATCCCCAGCTTTGACCACCTGTTGTCTCTATGCAATAGTGTGAGCTTAAGCCTGTCTCCCCATCTTCTCCTCACCAGACTCATAGAAGCCTGTGAAGCCAAGGCCAGTGGTACTAGTCATTCACAATTTGTAACATTAAATAGATAAATTGGAATATAAAACAATATATGTCGACAAATTCATTTGTGCCACAGTAAGGACCCACCATACCATTGCTGTGTTGTTTGAGAGCAGTGACAAATGAAGCAGCCATTAAGGCTACTAAGGGTGCCATTGAGTTTGGTAGCAATACCTCATGGCACCCTAGTTTTGTTTAAATGATTTTTGTGTTGCACAAGTGATGCTAGCATGCTTGAAATATTGAATGGCTCCAGTTATCTTGAGTTGAGTGTAAATTTATTCAGTGCAGCTAGTTGAGGCAAATAGAAATACTTACTTTGTCAAAGCTGTGAAAGTATGCACACTGTGGCTGGCCAAGCATGGATTAAATAACACTGCACTAATAGGATACAACATTGAGGGTGGTCCAGATCAGCAGTTGTAGACTGAAAAAATGGTTGACAGTGTTGTCCACATATTGACAAAAGGTTGCATGTGTCTCTCACATGATATCTACACAGCAGTGTCACATCTTTGGGTGGGGCATGGGACCTAGAACTTGAGCAGTGGCAGCAGTTACAATGTTATGAAGTTTGTTGTCCTGGTCCTTTTTCATGATTGGTATTGCATCTATGGCAAATATCATATGATAAATCAACCTTTTAATCATGGTGGTGAACAGCAAAACAAAAGAAAAAATTAGAAAATTAGAAAATATCAAAAAATTAGTTACTTTGCATTTGGACCCCTCAATTAGGGATGACAGTGACATTTCTGTATGATCTGGTTTCAAGCCAATGGATTCAGCATCATATACATTATCAGTAGTAAGTCTGGACAGACTCTGTTACACCAGTACAAGAGTGGTAGACATAGATGACTCATTGACCATGCTCAAGAGAGAAATCCCCATAGCTAGCACTGAGCCTGTAGCCAAACTCTCAGAGTGCACCAAGGAGGACTTCCTGATTTGCACAATCAGCCAGGTGCTGAATAATTTAATAGATTCTGATATGTCTGTAGGGGGGTCTCTTCAGAGCTCAGTGCCAGACAATAAAAATAGCATGCTTAATTCCCTTTTTAAGAATGATTTGGCTGACCTTAACCTTAAAAAGATCTCTACACAAGAAATGATCAGCAGAGAAGAGCTCACAGTGGGCATTGCTGTCCTCTTCTCTGCAGGTCAAATACAAAAATCAGATAATATTAAAGCACTAATTGATAGTGGCACTGTTAACACACAAATGGTGCACCAAAAACAACATTAACTTAATTCTCCTCATACAGCAGGTCCAGATATTTAATGCTGACAGTACTCTGGGCAAGGCCAGAAAAGTAACCCACCATGTGGAACTTGTGGCCATGTTGCAAGACCACCATGAAAAAATCAATGTGTTCATCATCGAGCTGGGCTCAAACCAGATGATTATTGGTTATAACTGGCTTGCCTGCCATAACCCCACCATTGATTGGGTGGAGAAGAAAATTGACTTTGTTTAATGCACTAACAACTGTGACAACTGGAAGAGGCTTACTCAGCCTAACCTCATTATTTGCACTATTGAAAAAGAACTAATGGACAAGGTTCCAGTGGCTTACCATGATTTTCTAGATGTCTTTTTAGAGCAAGAATCCAATTGTATGCCCTTGCAGAAACACTGGGATTACACCATTGATCTCAAGCCCAACTTCATTTCAAGGAAGGGGAAAGTTATCCCACTATCTGACACAGAGTTGGAAGAAGTATGGACTTTTATTGACAGGGAAGTCAAAAAGGGCTACCTCTGACTGAGCAAGTCTTCTCAAATGTCCCCAGTATTTTTCATTCTGAAGAAGAACAGAAAAAAGTATCTTATTATGGATTACCACTATTTAAATGAAGGAACTATCAAGATTGTTACCTTGCAAAGCAAGGTTTCTACCCCTGGCTGTTGATACATGCATGTGACTGAATTTCACATGATTTGTGTTTGTTGCACTGGACTTTCTGCTCCAAGTCTTTCATTTTAGCAGTGATTCTACTGATGGTGTACTTAGTGATGGTTCCTCCAACTCTGGTAGCTGTGGTGTTTTAAATTGCTCCTCATCGAATGGGCGGAGAATGCATATTGTCTGTCGCCCATGACTGCATGAAAGTGCAACATAGAGATTGAAGAGTGACATTCATCCCATCGGAGGTTTGGCAATGTCAATGATAAGGCTTTTGATGGTCTGTCCCTGTGCATGGTAATTGGTGAATGGATATGCTGGGGTTATCGGCAGTTGAAGCCAATGCACAGTATGCATGCCAGCATTCTGTCTAGTAGGAAAGTTGATTCGTATGATTTCTTAACAGGTTCGAGAGGCACAATGCCTCTTTCATACACACCAAAAGGTGCTGTGCTAGTATTGTCCATTTTTACCAGCAATATGGCTGGGGGCAACTTTAACTTGATTGTTCCATCTCCCATGACCACATCCAGGTCGTGTGGATTCAGCAAATAGTCAACGATTGTTTCAGCCTATTCATTTCTGATCAACGTGGAGTGATTGAGTGATAATCTCCTGTAACGTGCTTTATATTTCGACACCTCCTGCCTGTACCCACTCAATAGACATGTCTCTCTCTCATGCATATGTTTTTTTCTCGCCCACCCTTTGCACTAAAGCTACAATTGAGCACTCTGCTGATGATGTCTCCATCACTTGTCGTTGTTGGAGATGACAACTCCGATCTCCTCCGGGCCCTCCTGTCCAACTCCAAAGTTCCTTAACGAAGTTCCGGACGAACCCCTACAACTCCTACATAGGAGTTACCGAAGTCCTATAGAAGCGTTCAGAGATGGATAGGAAGGCTGGACTTGCGTCTAATGGCATATCAGTATGCATTCCTTATGTCACTTCTTTACCCTACCCTCGCTTCATTCTCATTCCATAACTTCGTGCCTTTTCCCCCTTTCTTTTTCTATTCCCTTACAGAGATCGCTTGTTTCGCTTCGGAGTTGATCGGACTTCGCGCTCGCATCTTCGCCTACCTTACATATATATTCCCTTTCACTCCTGGGCTCTCCTCAGTCGTTCCT
>JBBPMX010000294.1:0-16217 GCA_038090515.1 Pulveroboletus cf. viridisquamosus | reverse complement strand
TCGGCGCAGGTGTCGGTGTCGGTGCAGATATCGTTGCGGGGTATCGGTTCGCGAGGGTCGATGGTGGGCGCGGGGTATGGGGTTTTGCGGCATCAGCAGCGGTCAGCGCAGAGAACTGGAGGAGTGTGGCGGCGTGCTGTTGACGAGTAGAGCAGGGTTGGGAGCGCGTTTTCAACACCATCCGAGTGCCGAGTGAACCGCCCCTTTCTCCAGGTTAACATCGATGTTCCGTCCAGCTGATTTATTTTGAAGCAAATATATAGTATACTCCGCCCGCAACGTTTATTGAGCACAATTGATCTAAAAAATAACACAGGAAGGGGGAAAAGCTATGCTACGATCGGGGTTTCTTCGGGACGATCGCGTCCCGCGGGTCTTGAGCCGGCACTGCCGGCACTCCTGCTGCCTCACCATTTCCTTCCAGGACCTCCATCTCATCGTCTGGCAGCTCCGCCACGTGACCGTGCGGCGCATCATCTTTGCGGATGGAACCCTTCTCCGAATCCAAATGCCTCGCTGAGTCATGCCCACCGCCGCCTCTTTCTGCGGGGTGTCCTTTCCCCGCAGCAGAACCGTGCTCTTGCACCCCAGCCGCAGACAGTGTCGTTATTTGGGGGAGCGACATCGCTGGTCGCACCACTGGCACTCCAACCCACTGAGCGGGTTGGACAATGTCCTGACGGAGCGGCAACTGGGATGGTTGGCGGACCTGCACGCGGCGATTTGTGAGGGTGGTCGGGGTGGTCGGGGTGCAAGCGGGGTTCGTGACCACAGCCATAGTCGGAGTAGTCGAGACTGTGGGAGGGTTGTTTTGTGGCACATGAGCGCGGGGTGGTGTAAATCGTGTGTGCATATTCGCAGGCGAGCCTGCGAACGGGAACGTGGTGGTTGCCGCGGTAGTGTCAGCGAGAGGCTCGAACGGCAATGCCAACCCGCCACCCTCAGCCATAACGACCTTGCCGGCAATCTGAAGGCGTAGAGTCTCTATGACGCGTGCCAGGGAATGCATATCTTGCTCGACACTCTGTAAATGAGCGACCGTGACCTTGTGTTCTTCCTCCAGAGTTGAATTCGCTGCTTCCAATCGCAGGTGATCCCCCAACAGCTTTTGATAGTCGTCCCGCAGGCGTTGGTGCTGATCGCGTGAGACGAGCGGAGCACCGCCGAGCGTGTAAGCTGGACCTGGCCTGAGACCAGCAGCTGAGGCTGCAGGTACAGGGGATACAGGCCTGCTCGGGGCGTTTTTGCGTGATGTGCCAGCTGCGGAGGACTGCGTACCAGAGTTGGATCCTCCGTCGACCTCTAAAACGAACGTACTTAGTCAGTGAAAATATACACGCAAATGGAGCCCACTATTTCCCCCTGGAGGGGGGCCGAGCTTCAAGACTACCCTCAATGGGGGCTTCGGAGGAGGTGAGCGGGGAAGAGCCTTCACCACGACCGTCGGAAGGTCGCGAACACACCGTGGTGGGACGTTCTTACCGGGCCTGGGATCGGGCTTTCCTTGTTGTGTAGAGGGAATCGCGAGCGGCTGCGTAGGCGATAGAGGGAGGGAACACGATTGGCGTCGGATTCGCTTCGCGGGTGGACGGGAGGATGAATCCCGCCGGGATGCCGGCGCAGTCGACTGACGTTGGGGGCGGGATTTGGACTTAGCGCGAGATCGTGCCCGCGGTTTCGCTCCACGGACCAAGGAGCATCGCTTCTTCCTTTTTCGACAAGCGTTGCAGGCGCCGCCGACCTTGGCTAGGTTGGGAACGCAAGGTTCACCTGTGCGAACGCATGTGACGCATCTCGAGTTGGATTCGATCGGGGCAGCGGCTGTGGGAGGTGGCGATTCGTTGAGACGCCTCTTTGGGAGGTGTAAAGTGGTGCTGGCGAGGGTAGAGAAAGAGGGCGGCGAGAGTGGAGATGGAGGCGGGGACGGAGATGGAGATGGAGATGGAGAAGTGGGAGGCCATGCGGAGGGTGCAAGAGTAGCGCCATTGACTTCATCCTCGCCGTTATTGCTGCGTGGCAGAGGTTCCGCTGCGGACCGCGCCCCTTTCCCCCGCGAAACGTTGCGCTTCCTCTCCCTCGAGCGGCCGCGGTGTTCTTCATCACCCACGTCCTCTGCCTTCTGCTTACCTTTTTCCTTCCTCCGCCTCACCTTCTCGGCTTCACTGAGGTCGTCAATTTCCGCAACGATCTCCATCGCCTCGTTTGCCCCGACCTCGACCTTCACGGGAACTGCGCTGCGCTGGACCGGTCCGGCGGCGTGACGATCGCTTCGACTCGTTCCCACGTACACTGCCTTCGATTCCTTGTACCAGGGATGACCGGAGAAGTCTTCGTCTTGCCAGTGGGTGATCCGATGCCACGCAGGCCATTCAGAGTCTTCTGACCGCCAGAAGAGGTCGATTGCGATGAGGAGTGGTGGAACATGGTCCACCAATCCTACAACTTCTCGAACAGTGGTCTCATCGACGTCAGTAAACGCCCACTAAGCAGCAACACGCTGTGGAAAAAGAGGCTCACCATGGCAGCCTCGATCAGGTTGACCGCGGTGAGCCATTTGTCCCGCAGGGGCACGTGCGTTCGCACGATGTTCGTTATCAGCATTGTTTGAGCTCGAATGCAGTCAACGGCGGCCTTGGCGTCCATGGAGAGCGTTGTCGATGAAGGAAGCGAGGTGGTTGGTGAGGGTGTATTGTGGACGTCGCGGTGGACGCGTCGTGGGGCGGACTTCACACGGCTTCAAGAAAGGAAATGTTGGACGCGCGCGTCGCGTGGTGGCACTTGAGTGGCGTGTAGGCTCGCGGAAAAGACGCTTCGGGAATCGAATTTGATTTCACGGAGCCAACAGATCTTTGAAGGCGGAGGAATTCATTCTAACGCTCGCAGGGGTCCGATTTTCAGCCGTTGGTATTGGTATGTAATGTGGTCATGCGCAGTGTGGGTTATCCTAACAAAGTGGGCAGTCGAAATGCGTTCGATTTCGCCACGAGGGTCATCCGCCCTAATGGCCCATGCGACAGATCGCGACGAGGACACAAGTATCGACGCGTACTGTGAGTCCGTGCGCGGATAATCTCAATTCCATCCGAAATGACGTATTCCGATCACAGACGCGGAGGACCTGCGCGACGTGTTCATTCCAGAGTTCACACCAGCGGTTCGGTCGCCACCATTCATCCATCTCACAGATAGCGGTATGAGCAATCAGTCTGGCGATCAGTTTCCTGTTTCGAGAGCACTCAGCCAGGATCGACTGAGATTTGAGGGGGGTGAAGACGAGCTGGGTGGCATCGCGGTGCCGCAGCCCACGCACGGCGAAGGGCCACCCTGCGAAGATGTCGGGGAAGTCGGCGGTGACCTACGGGACGTTATCATACCGCCAACGTACTCCCTGAGCGTTTCTCCCGCCCTTTGTATGTCACGCTCTCCGCAGAGGCCGTTGAAGGGTGAGTATCCCGGTGAGGCAACGGCCATGCGCGACCCCGATCAGCGGGCAAAAAGGCGCCAGTTTTTAGATGAGCAACTGGGCGGAACCGTAGGTAATCTCACTTCTTATCCACATGCTATGGAAAAACACTGATTTTACACGCTCGATGGGCAGAGGACGAGAGATCCCGCAACTGCACCGCTGATATCCCACCACCAGACGCTGAAGCACTGCGGTTGGATGGACCGATATACTGCGCGATGGCGGAATATAACAGAAGAATCGAGGACGCTTGCGCGATGCGGCGTCGTGTGCTAGAGCGACAGAGACGAATCCTGGGTCGCTTGAGTAGAGCGCAGGTTGAGCGGGATGAATTGAACATCGATGTGTGATGGCGTTTTTATAATTCCTGACGCATGCCCTACAATCATGATATATACTACAAGCGGTGATTCAACTAATGGTGACGCTGACGAAAAAGTATGAAATCGCCTCTGGGACGCTCGCCCTGCGGAACCTTGAGAGATCTGCAGAAACCCCACCTTTGTCACTCCCGAAGGGATCCGTGGTCGACACCACTTGGCTGAGAGCGTCTGGATCGCTTTCTCCAGCCCGACAGCGGCTATAGGGCGGATGGATTGCACACATCCTGCCAAATTGAGACCGGGGCAGCAATTATGCAGGTGGCGGAGAAGGCGGGGAGAAATAAAAGAGCCGCTTCCCTTCGGAGGGCGGGGTTTGGGGGGCCGCCAAGAGACTGGTGAGGGCGGTGCGGGGTAGAGGCGAGGAAGGGGAAGGGGAAGGGCGTTCGGCAGGAAGAGAGGAGTTGGAGACTGAACGTCCGGTATTATGCTCATACGACATGGCAGCACTGAACGCACACCGTGCGCTTTCAACGCACCTTGCCAGGGAGCAATATGTACGTCGAAGAGCTGTCACCCGCAAAGCCACCTCGGAGTGCGACCGTCGGAGACGGTCTTGTCTCAGCTTGAGCGCCTGTTGTGCTTCTGCAATCCGATCGAAGTCGGGAGTTAGTTGTCCTTGTGACGCCGAGAGCAGATGATCGGCACTGCTATCTATGAGCAAGTCACCCCGCAATGTGAATGCTACCGCGGGTGTCGGCTCATCACACCTGACTGGAGAAGGAGTCGCGCGTGCAGCTGGGACTTCACGTGTGCGAGCAGGCCGGGAGGTGGCCCTTCGGAATGTCTTGGCTGTCGTCGGAGATTGCAAGTGAGATGCTGTGTGTGCGTCAACGAATTTGCGCACCGAAAATTTGGAGCGCTTACGGGGGCGGGACTGTCGACGAGGTCGCTTCTTGGGAGGGGGCGTGCTGGAAAGGGGGCGGCGTATGCCGTTGGGGACGAAGGTCCACGGACTCGGCTCCGGCGGCGAGGCTGTTCGCAAAGCTGCTGCATGCGACGTTGACCGACCTCTCCTTGCGCTCGTGGTACGCTCACAACGTTTCTTGCTTCTTATACATTGGAGGCAGGCACCCATGGAGCTGGGGACGCAACACAAACCTTCGCTTGAGCATTGAGAACAACCGGGCTTTTCGGACTTTGATTGTGGGTGGGAGGGGGAAGGAGATGGAGATGGAGATGGAGGTGGAGATGGAGATGGAGATGGAGAAGGCGGCCCACTGGAATGTTTCTCTGCTGTATTGTTCTCGGAGGTGAGTCCTTGCCCTTCTTCGTCACTTTCGGGGCCCATATCCTTTGCTTTCCTCTTTCCCGCCGCTATTTCCTCTGGCCGCGAGCGTTGTTCCTCACCCTCCTCGCCACCATCTTCTTTCCCCGATGCGGCGAACGTCTCCTCGAAAGTCGCTTGCGTCGCATCGCTCACTTCGTGCGCGTCCTCGTCGACGTCTTTTGCTTTCCTCTCGCTGTACACGACAGACTCGGGGTTCGACGTTGAAAAGGGGGGCGCGGTGTCGGAAATTGGATGACGCGCTCGTGGCCACCATTCGTGTTGCTGAATATCCAGATCTTGCGGAGAGATAATTCTGCGCCAATCTGGCCAGCGCTGGGTGCCACGTCGCCAATACGCGTCCACTGCGATGATCAACGGCGGCATCTCGTCGGCGCAAGGCGCGACGGCGCGCACATCGGTCTAACACAGATTTCGAAATGCATTAGAGCTCATCATCTTCTTGAATTTTTTCATTTACCATGATCCGTTCGATCTCCTGCACTGCGATCCGCCATTCCTCCGTCCTGTTGGTGGCGACACGGTTTCTGAGGATTGCCTCAACCTGCAGCTCTGCGGATTGAAGGACGTCTCTAGGGTGGGCTTCTGTCATCGTGCGGACTGCAAGATGGGCTTTTCAGGCGGCGTGTCAAAGGTGGGATGGGACGAGCAAAGTTAGCGTTGGTGGTGCGCAGACTTCGGAGCACTTTTCTTGGATCGTTGGCGAATTAATGACAGTTCTCACGATTCGCCACGGAGTCAAATGGAAGCGATTTCTCACAGTACCCAGGTCTGCGTGGCTGTGCGGCGGAGTTTCAGATCCGGGGGTCATTGGCATAAATGATGTCAGAGACCCACGAAGTGTCATTAAGTGCCACGTCCACATCCACATCATATTGCCCGTCGTCCCTCGGAAACTCGAACATGTTGCGACACCGCTCTGCCATCTGTTTTCCTGAAGTAACGCAATCTGCGTTGCAAATGGGCTTGTACTATTGCGGATGCAGAATCGAGGCGGCAACCGCCTCTCTGGTCCAGAAGGAACCGACGGATTGGCCTGCGGAGTGGCACGAAAGCCTCACATCTGAATTCGTACGTGACTTGGCTCCCCTAGAATTTGGCTGTGGTGATCGATCTCACCCCGTGGGCCAGGCTGTTTTACACACGTGGCAACAGGCGTATGCGACTCGAATGACGTCACCGATACCCGCTCCGGCACCGCAAGCGACGTTTCTCGCAAATGCGCTTGCGCCGCAATCGTTGCAAGCCGCCTTGCAGGCATTGCCCGAGGCTGCGTTTGAAATGATCAACAACATCCCGACGTTCCTCTTTGGATGGAATGTGAACGGGGCCAACGATTTCGAAGACGACTGGTGGGGCGGCACAGGGAACGGGCAAGCGGCGGCGGCGAAATCAGCGATGGAATCGCTCCCACAGGCAGAAAGGTATTTTCAGGTGAGGTCCGCCCGCCCGCTGCTCTCAGCGCCCCTCGGGTTAAGCGTCCGACGCGTAGAATATCTGGTCCACAGAGGAATCTCCGATTGATGCGGCGATGAAGGAATCTCTCGACAAAGAAGAGGAAAACATCTTGCGATCGATAGAGACGCGTTTGGAGGTGGAGGCGGAGGCTACCAGAACGCTGCGACACTGTTGGATCCGCAGAGCGCAACTGCGGGCGCTGCTAGGTATGCCTGTAGAGGGGGTGGAGGAAAGGGAAGAGGGCGGTATTCATCCAGCACGTTAGCACGAGCGACATGGCCGCATCCGATATGTACCATAATACCTGCGCTGTTTAACAATAACGCTTCTGCGCGCTTTTTTTGCGGGGGCCCGATTTCCTCCGCAGTGTTCCGATGACAATCAGGGGGTGCGGGCGGGGTTCACTCGAGCCAATCCGACAGGCGTTGTTTGCAAACGGATGTCCATGGTTGATAAAGATAAAAACGGAGCGGAACGCGTACACTATGGGACTAACAAAAGGTACGATTACGAAAAAGCCCGTCAGCCCGCCTGAGGTGTCGCCACGACGGCCTCCCCAGCATCTTGGGCAGAATCTACACGCGCGCAAAGCTCGTCCATCGCCCCAGGACCTGCTGTGGAGATCGGACCATGTCCATCTCCGGGTGGCGAAAGATTGCGGGGCGACGCCGCGAGGGATCCCAAAGGCACCTCGCGCTGGTCAGATTCATCTTGATGCGTCTGAACCGTCTGTGGGGATGGCGGTGGAGGTGAAGAGCGGCTCTGCGACCGAATCTCCCCATCCGTAGTTGGAAACGGCGACCGACGAGGAGTTTCTGGGGCCTGGGTATCAGCAACGGTGGCGGAAAGACTCCCATCTCCCTCCGTCGAGGGAATGCAAGGCGCACAGGGAGTGTCCTCTCGCGACCGGGTGGCAGGAACCGGGGCGGAGAGACATGCGTCTCCCTCCGTCGACGAGACGCCTTGGGCCGTTCGCTCGACGGATCGGGTGGCAGGAACACAGGGGGCGGAGAGACATGCGAGGGATCGGTACATGTCTTCGAGCGTGTTCAGGCGCTCTACTACCCGAGCGTGGTCCTCTTGCAGTTCTTCGTGTTCGGCCTTGAGCTGCTCGTGCGCTTTAACTTGCAGCGACAACTCTGCGGCCAGTCGATCGTACTCTGAAGACCGCAGTGCGTCTTTCTGAACGAAGGCTGCAGGCGGAGGAGAGGAGCGGGCCGCCGCTGAGGTGTTTGGCTGGCGAGCGGGGCGGGACAGGCTACGAGATGATCGGGCTACGGCTCTCCTCCGTGTTTCTGGCGCGGGAGAAGATTGGAATCGGGATGCTGCGAAAATTGTCAGTGAAATCAGTCAGGAATAAAATATCGAGTGACTTACGCGCACGGGACTGCCGACGAGGCCGCTTCGCAAGGGGGGGGGGAGTGCTGGAAAGGGGGCGGCGTATGCCGTTAGGGGTGAACACCCACCTACTGGGCGAAGACGGCGACGCCGCGCGGGTGGTCGACCGGCCTCTGCGTGCTCTCGTGGAATGGTCGCACTTTTTCTTGCTCGTCCTGCACGCCTGGCAGGCACCCCCAGAGTTGCGGACGCACGTTAGGCCTTTCGTTTCGCAGCGGGAGCAGTCCGCGACGGCCGGGAGCGGGACGGAGGATGAAGAGGGACGTCGGTCTTCGTCCTCCTGAGTCGTCTTGGCGTCCTTCCTTCGAGTCGCAGCTCTTTCTCGTCGCTGCGACGTCTGTCCTTCATTCCCGCCGTATTCTTCTTCTTGCCTGGTCGCCACCGAGATGCCCTCGACGATCTCCCTCTTTACCTGTCTCACGTGTTCTTCGTCTTCCTCCCCCTCCGCATCGTCGTCTTCACCTTCGTCATCCTCCATCGCTTGCGCCTTCCTCTTACCGAGCGCGACAGATGTGAGGCCGGGCGGCGCAGGAGGCGACGCTGCTCCAGAGTGCGGATGACGCACACGCGACGACGACCAAATGTGTCGTCGTACGTCTTCGTCTTCCGGCGCTATGATTTTCTGCCAGTCTGGCCAGAAGTTCTCGCCACGTCGCCAATACAGGTCCACGGCGATGAGCAATCGCGGCATCTCGTCGACGTCAGCGGCGACGGCGCGCACACGATCCTAGTATGCGGCGGAAAAAACGCGTTGCACAACGTTCGTGATTGAATGGACAGATGACTTACCATGACGACTTCGATCTGGTTTTTCGCGATCTGCCACTCCCCCGACATGTTCTGAGCCACCCGCTTTCTGATGATGGCGTCGACCTGGGCATGGGCTGCTCGAATCACCTCGCGTGCGTGCAAGCCGGTCGTCGTCTGTTGGGACATCCTGGACGTGTGCGTGGCAAGGCGGTTGGGGGTGATGATGAGAGAGAAGTGGTCGGTGGATCGCGTTTCCGGGGACAAGTTCGTGATGGTGGACAAAATGTTCTCACGCGTCATCCCCCGGCAAAAATGGGTGTCGTGCCTGGCAGGTCCACCAACAATAACGCCAACAGACGGCGATCGGCAACGCGTCCACCATCCCCTAATGGCTCACTCGCATCTGTCGACCACTCCCCCTCCAGCGATGCCAAAACCTGAGCGCAGGGTACGATTCGCTAGAGAAGGTAAATACGAAGGCTGAATTCTTCTTTTTGTGTGCTAAGCTTGCCGTAGCAGACCTGTTCATGCTGCCCACATCGGAGGGTTGGCGCACGCCTACACCCGGGCCATCCTCTGGGCCGCTTCCCAGGCTCGCAGACCTGAACATTCTTCCATTTCCACTGGACGAATTTCCCACGAGTCCTCGTTCCATCGAGGAGGTCTCAGCCGTGCTACCGCCCCTGAGCAGCCTTTACATTGCGGCGGAGCCACTCCGGTCACCGAGCAAGTGTCTTTTTTTTCTAACCCCACATCACTCGCGCCGCAATAACTCATCTCCGCTTAGCTCCGTTGTGTGAGCTTGACATACGATCGGCCCCGATCGACGAGCGGCGCGACGAGTCCTCTGCGGAGCCCTCGTGGGAGTTCCCCGACTTGTCGGAGGTGCCAATCCCCCGAATTCCGACAGAGGCTTCGGATTCAAACGCCCGAGAGGTCGAAGTGGATGTGGCGATGGGCAGCGAATCGGGTGAGCACGTTCCCGTTTACACGCAATATATTAACTCGGTTGTTGGCTCGCGTCATAGAGAGCTCCACAGAGACTGCGGGTCCAGACACACGCCCGCTGCGGAGGCAGTTCCCTCCGGAAGTGCTGCCATATCGCGATCGCCGATTCAGGGCACTGCGGGCGGCTGAGCTAGCGAGCCATTTGCAGTACCCAGGTATGAAATCCTATAGCACATATCTTTGCACACTTCGTAAATAACATTGCGCCCACCAGACGAAGAGTTCATGGCGCGTGAACGGCGACGACTGGATGCGGAAGGGTGGAGACTACGAGACGCCCTCATACCTTGTCAGTTGTTATTGTTTACACGTCCAAGTGATGCTGACTTGCCGTCAACCAGATACATTCGCAGCCAGAGTGGAGCTTCAAACGCCCACGTCCACGTCCACGACAGAGCCGCAGTTGCCGGCCTCCACAGAGATGGACGGGATGTTACGCCGCGCAATGGTCGACTACGAAGACCAGTTTGCGGGGGCAGCAGGGCGGCTACGCACGGCAAGAACGCAACTGCGCAATCTTTGCGCGCAGCTGGATGTGCTGGATGTGTTCCGAGCGGAAAGAAACCTGAATTTTCATCGATGACGCGGTATTTCTAACCATTAAATTATCATCCGACCACTGTATAGTATAGAACACGACAGAATTTAAAAAAAAAAAAATTGTATGGGATCGTTGGCGGGATGGAAAGCATGACGAATCGCATCTCCGCTCTCGAGCACGGATCGCGGTCAATTGGTATGTCCGCCTGGGAGCCACAAAACATGCACATGATGCACGCTTTGGGAGCGCGGCACCGTCTGCATGTTTTTCGGAGGAGGAGCGTCGAGGGGATCCCCCTGGTCGGAGCGGTAGATCTGAAATCGCACCTTGCCGCCGCAGAGGGGGTGGCGGGGTTCGCTGGGAGGAAAGTCTGACGGCGATGTATCTCAAAGGCGGATGAATGTACGCGCATAGACTGTTCATACGGAATCGAAATTCGCTATTTTACAGGAGGGAACGTCGAGCGCAGTATGTACTTTCTGCTGCATGTACCATGCGAGGCAAGCGCGGTCTCCGTTTGCTTCTCCAGCTCCATGGACGAGCATCTTTCCCGAGAACGCGACGATCGATCCAGGCGGATAATTCAGTCGCAAGCCTTGGCGGGGGAAGACGAGATCCAAGCGGTCGTACTTCCCGACTGTCAGCAACTGATCGACCCACTCTGCCCGACCTTTTCCATCCACGTGATAAGGACTGGACCGGTTGACCATCAAGGACAAGGTATTATAGACGGACGGCCAGAGTCGGAGCACTTCCTCCATGTCCTCGTTGCGGTCCGTCGCAGCCTTCTGTCGCAATCGAAGGATCGCTTGCCGACCTCGTGCATACATTTCGGGATGCATGACTCGTATCGCTGCGGACAGCAACGCATGCGCTTCGCCCATCGAGGCTAACCATGCTCTGCATTCGGCTCCGCTCCGCTCCTTTCTCAGGTTCGCTGAGACGTCCATCCGACTGGTGTGATGCTGCGTGACCGAACCAGGGATTTTTCACCTGTTCCCGACCCGACGGTTAAAAGGTGACGCTCACGTTGTGACCCTGCTGAAACCACCCTGGGGAGATGTTGATGGCCCCCGCCAATTCCGCATCCTCTCGGAAGTAAGTGTGATCTGTTCTCCATGCGCGCCCCTTGTCGATAGAAGTGATGCTTGAGCGGAGGGTTCGTCGCATCCGTCCACAGTGCATCCATATCCGCTCCTGTTGGTCAAGGGAGATCGCTCAAGCGGCGTGAAATCGAGACAGGTCCGACCCGGACGCTCACCTGGTTTACTTCGCTAATCGCGTGCGGCAGATACCACATGATGACGTTGCCCCGTTCGTCGACGAAGACGGTCGGCTTCTCGACCGCTTGGAAACTGATGGGCGGTAGCTCGCCGGTGGTGGTCTGGCGAGTGATCCTCTCCACGAACTGAAGCGAAGCCAGGGGTTCCTTCGCGACATCGAAGCCACGCAGGAGATCTTATGCAGATCGGAACGTTAGATCTTCTCCCACTTTCAGGAGTTTCGGGAGGGAAAGAAGACACGCACGTGGATTTCTCTTCGCCTCCACCAGCGTTTCCACGATGCGATCGGCCTCGCAGACCAACCCGGGCGTCATGCTAATGTGGGGCAAAACGTCGCCCGATTCCGACGTCGGGCGCAGCTCCGACAAATAGCGCCGATGCATAAATTCCGCGACATGATCCGTGAGCTCGAGCGGGGTCCCCGTAGAGGACATTGAACCGTTTTCCGCGGTGAATGGGTACATCACGGAGGAAAAAATGGAGGAGCGAAGAGGGCGAAAAGAGGGTGCAGCCGTCTGACAAAGTCGCCAGGCCAACCCGTGACCCATCCATCCACAACGAGGACGATTGCCGAGGCGGGAGACCAAATCTAATCGAGATCGGCGACGGGCGATGCTGATGTGTGCGCGAGGCATCCCGAGGCGGTGCCTGAGGGTCCTTCCCCCCTACTGTTCGGATAGATACCTGCTCGGTGGGATGTGCTGCCAGCGTTGGCACGCAGCGGCCTGCCACCGTGGCGGGATCGTCCAAATCTAAGACGTTAGCGTTGCTGTGCCATCCCCCAGGGCGTTAAAAACGGCTTCTTCGTCCCCCCTCATCCTCATCCTCTTTCAATCTCGAGCGGGTTGAGGCCGCTCAACTCATAGCGGTCCCGCAGCGGGAGACTGGCGCCGCCGGTTCGTTTGTTTGTCGGAATGTGTCGGGATTCCACCAACTTACACATAACCGACCCTGTGGGAATAGGGCGGATCTGTTTCATAGCATACGTTTCAACGTTTCTATTTAAAAAAACATTATCCGCGGGGGGACCAGAAAATATAAAGTATACAGGAACTCGTTCGAGGGCTCAGTAAAACATCGCGGGATTTTCTGCTTCCAATCGCTCACACAACCAGAGGAAAGCCTCGATTGCGTTGTGATAGCGACCTTCCTGCTCGTCCTCCGAGACCACCCAGTCGAGATAGTCCTGGAACGAATGACCTGGAACGTCGAGCTCCCTGCAGAGATCCTGTCTCAGCGCGTCTGCCAGCCCAATGGTGAAGGCGGTTTTGAAAACGATGTTACCGAAAGGACACTTTGCAGCGCTCCCGGGAACGAACTCCCTGTGACAGTGAGGACCTTCGCCGTTTCGAGCCTGGTCCTGCGGAAGTCCGCAGTTGAAACAATAAGCGAATCGCTTGAACTTGAAACGTAAGCGGAAGTCAGAGTAGCCAGAGAGTGAGAAATCGTGGCAGGGGGCGGGGAAGTGGTCCCTCTGGAGCTCTCGGCGAAAGACGAGGTGACCTGCGCATCGGCCGCTCACGATGGGAACGTACTTGTCGAGCTTCGCGGTGCGCGCTAACCTGGACCTGACGTTGATTTGCACCCTCGCCGCCCTGGCGGCCGACGCGCCTTCGGGCTGCGTGCACGATCTCATCGGAGCGGGGGATCTCCCCTGATCTGTCGAGGTCATCAAATGCGGTAGGGATGCCCTCCGGATCTGAAACGGCGCTTGAAGGCTCCGGTCGTTCAACATCTCAAGGGCGGTCAGCGCCCTCTCCGTTCGGGGGTCGACCTCTGGGATTCCATACAGGTCGTCGCTGTCGGGCGTGAGTGTGAACGGGTTCTAAGGTCGGGTCAGAAAGATGAGGTTGGCCCGTTTTCGAAACGAACGGCTCACCTCGGCGCCCAAGTCACGACGGCCGGAACCGCTGGCAGGGTCGGATGAGGCCTTTGATGGGAGGAGAACGTGAGGGAGAGTGACTTGACCCCTGGCAGCCAGAGGAGGTCCCCTGGAGGGAATGATTTCCTCCCTGTTTTGATTGAGCCGGGGCGGTGCAACAAAGTCGTCCTTCGTCGTCGAACGGGCGTCGGGATTGGCCTTGGTGTGTGCGGCGGCGGCGGCGGCGGCGTTTCTCAACTTGGGAATGTCTCCAGAGACGTTTTTGCTTGCCCTGAGTACCTCGAGATGGATCGGGGAGTCAGGGGAGCAAATATCGCATGGGACCCGGGTCGGGCGTTCCTTGCATCCATAAGACATGTCTGGGCCATCCATGATCTCTGTAAACACCTTGACTCGGCAGAGTCCCGTCTCCATCGCCTGTCTGACCGAGGTCGAAGAGGTGACATGCTGATCGTGACCTCTTCCAGGCATGATGATGCCGGCGGTGGTGCTGAGGATGAAGGCATGGGAGGGCTTTCCATCCCTTCCCGCACGACCGATCATTTGCGATGTGACGAGGAGGCCGAATTCGGGGTCGACCAAGACGACGAATCTGACGTTCGGTCTATCGACCCCCTGAGCGAACGCGGTGGTGCAGGCCATCGCCTTGGTCTCGCCCCGATCCCAGCGGTCGAGGTTATACTCCTTTCCAGCGTCTGGGCCGAAGAGATCGCTGTGATAGATCGCGCAATCGGAGGTGGTCGCGAACGCGGTGGCCTCGCGTTTGGTGTTGAAAAAGACAAGCATTCTCTCTTCGGGTCGGAGAAGGCGATAGAGATGGCGAACGATGCTGTGAAGGGGCTGACCGCGCGCGGTTGGCAAGACCTGAAGGTAGTGGAGGCCGATCTCTGGCCGGTCTGTGGGTCCCCTGATCGTGTACACGTCCGCGGGGCGCATTTTGAATGGCTTGAGAAGGTCCTGAACCATAGGGGGAGGCACGGTCGCGGAGAGGAGAATAATCTGTATGTTCATCCTCGCGCACTGGGCGGCGAGGGCATTCCACCTGGTGCGGCGATCGGGATGGCCTGCCGCCAAATCGTGGAATTCGTCGATATAGATCCGCTTGATTCTTTGTCCGAGCGGCGTGACTAGCATGCTGTCGGGAAGGAGAGAGCGAGAGATCAGAAGAACGTCACATGATCAGGGAGCGTGGAAGGTGTCAAAATACCTTTGAAAGTTTTCCATGCTGACATGCTCGACTTGCATGAAAATATTCTGGACGTCGTGGGGAACCGAGGTCTTGGTGGAATACATGTGGCAGCGGACGCCGGCGTCAGCGCAACGCTGGAACTGCTCCGAGAGAAGGACTCGGAAAGGGCAGACCACGACGGATATACCTTCCATGCCAAGAAGGGGGGGAACGGTCCAGAGGAGACTCTTACCTCCGCCCGTCCTCAAGACGACCATCATGTCCTTGGGGTTTCTGTCGACGATGGCGATCAGCGCATCCAGCTGCTCCCTGCTCTTCTCCGTGGCAATGGGGTTGCCAAGGGCGCGTCGGATGCCGTCGCGAATGTTCTCCTCAAGGTGAACGAGAACCGAGTCTGGGGAGGACGGGACGATGAAGTCATCCATGGAATCGTCGTTGCTGGTGGCATCGGCATCGTTCGTGTCTGGGTTCGCATGGTGGTCGGCGTCCGTGTCGGCATCTGCGTCATCTTCGGCGGCGGTCAGCATCGGATTATCGAGATCCGTCGCAGGCCCCGAGGCGGCTCCTCCTCTACGAACCCGCTTCGTCTCACGCTCGGACGACCCTTCCGATTCTGACTGCGACTGCGAGAGGATGGGTGCCGGGCGTTTTCTCCTAACGACGGCTGCGATAGGCTGAGAGCTGTACAGCTCTGGCATGCGTGAGGCTTCATCTCGTGAACGTCGGCGCGCCTGAATGGGGGATGGGGGTGATGGGCACGGGGAGGTGGGGATGTCGATCCGATCCGAATGGTTTCGGCGGGTGGAAGGTGAGGCTGATGGAGCGAGCACCCTCTGGACGCCCTTTCCCTTGTCGAGCGGGCGTTTGATGGGAGGAGTGAGCGGGAGGGATGATAGCAACGAAGGGCCGTCTGGAACGAGCCTCTCTATCTGAGTATCTCCCGCCGCAGAACCCAACCCCAACCCCAACCTAAACCCAAACCCCGGCACCGATGCGGGTGCGGGTGCGGGTGCGGGTGCGGGTGCGGGTGCGGGTGCGGGTGCGGGTGGAAGAGTGGCTGTCGACGTGGGCGGGCGGGCGACCGTCAGTGGCCCGTCACGATCGGACTCACTTTCCCGCCTGAGAGCACCCCCGCTCCCGACAGGAAGAAGAGCGGCCGAAGACGGTTTTTTGCCGACGATGAAACCGTCGTTTCGGAGCTTTTGAATGACCACGTCGGCGATGGCGGCGGACAGATCTGGAATAAGGTCCGCTATGGCGGACTTGATGGGGCCGCTGTCGCCTCGGGTCCTCACCGTTTGAATCGGTTCCTGCACGGGGAAGGGGCCGAGACCGAGAAAGGAGTGCCATTCGTGGCATATCCAACGCTGTTTCTCCATTTCGTTGTGGGTGAGACGGGGCTGGTCGGTGAAGGCCCTTCCGTAGTGAGCGTGATCGACGTCGGTGGAATGATCTGCGGCCTCGGCAAGAGCGTCATCGAGAGCGGAGAAGGTGGCGTTTGGGGATATGAAATGTCTCGCCATGGATATCGCAGCCTGGCGATAATCCTGGGACCCCCAAGGGCAGTCGAAGGC
>JBBPMX010000293.1:0-16244 GCA_038090515.1 Pulveroboletus cf. viridisquamosus | reverse complement strand
AAGGCCCGGTACAGTGACAAAGCAAGAGAAGAACAAAGGAGGAACTCGTCGTGACTTAACACTATAATCACCATGCGGTGCTGTCAGGTCCGAGCGGTGGCTGTGCGCGTGCTTGCGCATTCTAACAATAGCCAGTAGGATGTCCCCCAAGGCCACAAATTAGAACAATTTGCTTATATATTTTTTGTGTTGCTGGGACAGCGGAATGAGCATCTGAGTGTGTTGCTGGTGTGACAGCTACTAGCAATTTCACAGATAATAGCCACTCGCTATGGGCGGAAACATATACATCAATTACATTTTGATATCCTTGACATAATCCCTAATCTTTACATTCACACTATATTTATTTCACCATAGCGTGTAGTGCTTAAATAGTGTCAGCTGAAGTGGTTACTAAGATACTGTAACTATGGTAACCATCTACCAAGGTTCTATCAAGAGTTACATATCATGGCTATCAAACTTTGACAAATCTAATAGATAGTTACATAATTGAGTCAATGACATAGTGAATTGAATTGACTATATCTCCATGGATACTTATTCAAATTACATAATTATTTTTTGACACATAGCCAAGGGAACATACTACCTCTCACTCACTTACACTTTGGCTCTATTTGTTTTTGTTCCTGAGCTACATAACAAATATTCCAAATTCTTAAAACATTGACTCAATTTTAGAAGTCACTGGGGGGCATGGGAAGATTGAGTGTGATGAGAGGTTGCAAAAACAAGCAGGAAATTTCTAAAGATCATATAATGAACATCAGCAAATGTATGGCTGCAAAAAATAACCTACAGATATGGCCATATGGGTCACTCTTGGTGTCCTTAGCGACTGATGGTAAGCTACTCGAGGGCAACAAAATCAACAAAGTCTGTCAGGCATCAGTGATTATAGCTGCAATTTGTGAGACTATCCATATTTTCACCCATTCCATGAGCTTTCTGGTTGATGTGCCCCAGTTCTGAGTGGAAAAGGCATATGCCATAGTACTTTCCTTGCCCAATTGCTGGTTCAACTTGATGGGTGTCTTCAAAGTTGGGATCTTGCCCTCAAAAGCCTGGACCATCTTGAGCATGAGGTGGCCTTCTGAGAATAAATGTAGAGCTTGTTCAAGCTGTGTGTAGATTGTCAGTGGAGTGGCTTTTACAGAAAGTAAATCATACCGCTGCTCCACATAGAGCAATGACACCATAGTATGTATGTAAAGGAGGAACAACTGTTGTAATTTCCCAATTTGGGATGTGGCAGTACACTTAGTGCTTATGTAATCATCCCTACATCACACTTAGAGTACCTTAGTTTTACCTTAGTGATTAGCTACTAAGCTCACTACAGAGCCAAGCAACCATTTCAAAAACAACAGGCATCTTACTCCTCATTGCCCTGTTCACATACTGGAGATGTGCCATATTGAGGAGTTGCAGTAAGAATTGTGAATGGAAAGCCTTCATTGAGTTGCTGGCATCAAGGTCCTCATAAAGAAAACTAAAGTCTTCAAGTAGCATATCAGCCATGTCTTTGAGCTCATGGTTGCTCGAGGCACACTTGGCAAAAAAAGTCTGCATGATTGCAATGGGGGTGAAGCCAATATTGTGATACCAATGGCACACATGCTGATATGCCTGTCATATCTCTACCATCAATTCTATGAAGTATGCAAGAATGGAAACATACCACAGAGATGATGGACCCTTGATGGACGAAATCCATTGCAGATGGATCAAGATCCTTGTTGTAGCTCATGAAGAAGGGCAATGTGTATGCAACTGCATCACATGAAACAGACCAAATATCATCGTTGCCACTCACCCACAACAACAACATTGGCATCAGCACCTTTTGCCATTTCCCCTTGGCCAATAGCTGGGAAGGGAGGTTGGCTTGGCAATATCAGGTCTGACTGCCTGAGGTTGACACTATGCCATTTTCATGGTCCACTGACATGATGGGCATTGGCTTGTGTACATTGCTAGAGGGAGATGGCGATGGTGATAAGGGAATGTGGCTGCTAGTAGAAGAGCCATCAGTGGTAGCATACTTGACCTTTTTGGGTGGGGGTGCAAGCATGTTGATGCAAGACTAAAAGTCATTGTGTCAGCATCTTATCGGCCTATCTCAGCATTCTCACCTGATTTGTGAAGTAGGAGATTGCAGTGAGCTGATGGGGAGATGGATTGATATTAGCATGAGAGGCTGTAGTCAGAGTCAGCTGGGAACTGTTCTCATCCTTCTTCATTGGCTCATCTGGGTCTGTCTCATCACCTGGGAGGTCACCCTCCCAGGTGTTGTCTGCACCACTTGGCATGTCATCAAAGTCAACATCACTGGCCTTGCATTTCTGCATGGCCTGGCTATCTATGAGCCCTAGAGGAACTGGAGTGAGCTCCAGTATGGTGACCTGGAGGAGAAAAAAGGACAGGTGAGTTAACAATAACAATAGTTTCTGGATGACAGATGACTTACCTGTTTCACCACTCCAGCATTGAATGTATCTTCATTTTCTAGCATATTGTTGCTGTCATCACCAAAGCTACCATGGTGAATGTTTTCTTTGCATGTGTTTGCATCCCCTTCCTCATGGCCTAAACCTGTTAGCACAGGACTTTCTATAGTGTTTGAGCTCACAGTTGATTGTAGGATTGTGCTTGAAGGGGGGGTACTGGTACAGGCATATCCCTGGGGCTGAGAAGTGGCAGTATGTTTTTTATTCACTCGTGTAGTCCATTGGTTGGCTTTCACTAAGCCTTGCACTTTGCAGTTGGGAAGTCTCTCTAGGTGACAATCACAGGAAATTAACCCATTTGGTTGGTAACAGTATGACTGATTCAGCAGATGACTGACAAGTTGTCAATCCCAGCATTATTTGACACATCACATGAAACAGCCTGTGGCTGTGTTGCATCTGGTCTGACAGGCTGAACGTTAGCAGCCACAGTGACTAGCTGCATTGCTCTCTGGTGGCAAGTTTGTGTCAATGTAACCAAGTCATGTAGACTGATAGCTGGTTTTTTTTGGGGTGAGCTCACTGTGCACAACAGTGCTACAGTGCATGAGTACAAAGTATGAAGTATGAATAGACCAGTTTTACCTCAGTACAGGATGGAGTCTGTGACTGAGGTGAGAATGCAGCAGAAACAGCCTTATCTATGACCGCATTATGTAAGTATTATGTAATGCATGTCCGAGTCTGTTTGCCTATAGTAGATGAAAGCAATAATAACAACACTCCCTCTCAAATAAACAAGTGCAAACCTAACTCGTGGGCAAAGTATTTAGCTTTGATGCTAGGCAAAGCCTTAGTAAGTATATTGGCAATCATGTCTGCAGATGGGCAATAGATGAAAGAAATAGACCTGTTTTCAACACTGAAATGAATAAAATGAAAGTGAATATCAATATGTTTGGTACATGTGTGATAACTGCCATTGTGTGTCAATGTGATAGCTGACTGGTTGTTGCCATAGAGAGTAGTTGGCCACATGAGAGGACAGAACATCTTGCCGATAAGACATTGGAGCCAAATCAATTCCTTGGCAGTGTGTGTAACAGCCACATACTCAGATTCAGCAGTTGAGAGTGTGACCAGCTCCTGCTTCCTCAAGCCCCAAAGGATCACTCCCCCATCCATGAGGAATGCAAAACCCATAATAGCATGGTGATATTCCTGTGTAGCACCATCTGCATCAATGTAACTGACCAAACCTCTAGCCTGCATCCCAAAAGTAAGTGTGAAAGACTTAGAACTGGCAAGATATTTAAAAATGCACTTAACTGCCTCTCAATGTTATGAACCGCATGCAACTAACTTTTATCTCTACACTCTTTTCATCACTTTCCTTACTCCTCACGTTCCTTTCATCACGTGACCTCCACGAGGCCGATCACATGACCAGTCACGTGATACATCCAGACCCTCGACGTCATCTATAACATCATAGCCTCTAGGGTTACATGTTGACAACCCTTAGACTACCCTAACCCTTATCTCCATTGGATCTCCATGGCAATCCTGCTACCTCCTAGATCTTCCGATCCGATCTAATCTCCTCCTCATGTATCACCTTTATTTATCTAGACTCCATCTCTGTGGATCTCAGATCCAGATCTCAGGGTTCGCCTCACGGCAGCCTTGCACATCTCATCTCCGTCCACACTTCCATTTCCTACCCACAGTCATTACCGTCCTTCCTTATGTAGCATAGCCTTATCTATTAGTTACCATGTATAGTAGTGTACTGCTTGGTCTGTGCACAGGCCTGTACAATATATAAGGCGGTGGTCCCAGCTGGCTAAACCCCAGCTTTGACCACTTGTCTAGTTCACCCTTCGTAGGCCCCTGAGACTTGGGTTAAAACCTCGTCTGCTAAGGGTTCTCCTCCGATCGGCTATGCTGGCACTTGTAGCTCCCCTGCCAGGGTTACAGCATTCCATTCTCTGCCGGCTAGCCTCGTTATCGGCTGTTAGGTTTGGTTGTTTCTTCTGGCCGAAGGGTCTTCCCGTTCCCTTCGATGGCTGCTCGACGCAGTCATAACACTCAATGGTCCCAACCAGGATTGTTACAGAATTGTCCCACAAAGGACACAGCAAATGTGATGTCAGGACAGGTTCCAGCCACTAAATGGATGAGTGACCTGACCACCTGATAATAAGGGATATTGCGCATGTATGCAACCTCACTGGTAGTCCTCGGGAACTGCTTGTCTGACAGCTCAACATGGGGGTTGATTGGGATGGAGACCAGCTTAACATCTGTGAAATTAAACCATGTGAAAATAGCGTTAACATAGGGTTCCTGCAACAATGAGATGGTATGAGCAGTGTGGTCCCAGGTGACTTTCATACCAAGAAGCCAGCTAATTGGACCCAGATCAGAGATCCAAAAGCAAGTGCCAATCTCCTCCTTGAACGACTTCACGAGATCAGAAGAGCTCCCAGTAATCATGCAATCATTGATGTGAGATGCCAGTATGAGGATGTGTTCAGTGACAATCACCACAAACACTCCCCAGTTGGCCTCCATGCAAGAAAATCCCAATTCCTGCAAAGTGCTGTAGAGCTGTAGGTACCATTTTAATGTGCCTTGCTTCAAGCCATAGAGCACCACACAGAGCTTAGCAATGAGGTCATGAGCCAACTTGTTGAAACCCAGAGGGAGTTCCATGTACATAGGTGCAAATTTAGGGGATGTGAGTGAATGTTTCAGGTTCTGTGCTTCTAACCAGACTCTATCTCCTCATTTCCATGGTGTGAAGCCTCATGTGTTTCATGATTTCATCACCTGGCAAGCAAGTTCATGGGCTGCCAGGGCCTTGTCATAGAAATGGGAGAGTGTGTCTAATCTGATTTTAATGGTAGGTAGTGGTGTTTCTGTGATGATTGTAGGTAATGGTTTGGGTTTGTACCCCATCATGAGAAAAAATGGAGACTGGTTGGTTATGGAGTGAGGGCAGTGGTTGTGTGCAAATTCAGCCATGGAGATATGTTCTGCCCATTTTGTGAGGTTTTGGTGACAGAAGAGGCAAGGGTAGGTTTCAACTTCTTGGCTGATGCATTCTGTTTCTCCATCAGTTTGGGGGTGGTAGGCAGTGGATAGTGTGAGTTGGTATCCAATGAGTTTTGCCAGTGATTTGGCAAATTTGAATGCAAACTGGGGGCCTTGGTCAGAGATAATCTTATCATATAGACTGAACCAGGAGTAGACTTTGTGAAAGAAAAGGTGGGTGATACCTTCAGCAGTGACAGTTTTTTGAGTGGGACACAGAATCACCCCCTTCATAAGCCCATGGTTGACCATGGCCAAGAGACTGTCAAAGCCACTAGGCTCCAGGAGGTCCATGATGAGATCACAGGAAATCTGTTAGAAGGGGTGGGAGCAGGAGAAGGCAATGGGAGTAAGGGGCATGACAGTCAGGTGGGTATTCACCTTCATCTGTTGGGAGGGGTCACATCCCTTGACAAAGTGGTAAATGAAAGAGGCCAGGCCTGGCTATCAAATATAGTGCCCAGTCGCTTATCTGATGACATACGACCTCTGTTATCACACAACACGTCTAGTCCCCTGACCCACTTGAACCTACCACTGGCCAGATAGCTCAGATGGTAGAGCTACTGGTAATTATCCAGGCGGTCCTGGGTTCAATCCCCAGTCTGGCCATCTTTTCACTTTGCGTGCCACACTTGTAACTCTGATACTGGCCATCAGTAATCACAAGAGACAAGTTGGCAGGTTTTAAGGTAGCCTGGGTGGCTAGCAGAGGGATGATCATGGGCATGGGAGATGACCTCATGGCAAAGGGAGCCAGGGATGTAAATATGGCCTTGGTAGGTGAGGATTCCAGCATCATAAGCCCAGTTGAAGAGGTAGGAACAGAACTTGGAAGTGACAGAGCCTTCCAGAGCATGAAGGGCATTAGTGATGACAGGATTTGAAGGAGAGGAGGTGGCAACTTTGGCAGTGAGATCAATGCCAATGAGTTTGATGAAGAGGTTGTCTGGGAGGAGGATGACATCTGCATTATCTGAGTCATCAGAGGAGATGAAATCCAGGTGATAGGAGAGAGCATTCAGGGCAGAGAGGGCAGAGTCTGGGATGTGAGTCAAAGTCAGCAAGGTTGAGAAGCCAATGAGCCTGTTGGTGATTGAGTTTATGGGATTCCCTGAAGTATGTGAGATTCTTATGGTCGGTTAGAACGGAGACAATGAAGGGAGATCCATAAAGGTGATGTCATCAGGCTTTGAGGGCACCAATGATTGCAAGGAGTTCGTGGTCATAGATATTATAGTTTCACCCTGCAGAGCAGAAGGATTGGGAGAGGTAGGCACATGGCTTGAGGTCACCATTGCCATTGGGTTGGAGGAGGATGCCCCTGGCAGCCCACTTGGAGGCATCTGTGGTGATGGAGAATAGTTTAGTCAGGTCAAGCAGAAGAAGTACTGGTGCTGTGGTAAATGCCTTTTTCAGGGAAGTGAAGGCATTGACACATGCTATGGTCCATTTCCAGGGGTGGTCCTTCTTGGTGAGATCAAGAAGGGGGTGGGCAGTGGTAGAGTAGTCTGGGAAAAAATGTAAGTAGAAGTTAGCAAAGCCAAGGAAGGAGTGCACATCCTTGACCTTCAGTGTGGTTGGCCATTCAGCTATACCAGCAAGTTTAACAGGATCCATGGCAAGTTCCCCAGGCTTGACCACCATACTCAGGTATTCAACCTCAGTTGTGGCAAAGTTGCATTTCTCTAGCTTAAGATGGAGTTCAAGTTCAGTCATTCATTTGAGAACGTGGCAGGTTTGATCATATGGGTTTTCTCATCAGGAGAGAAGATAAGAAGGTCATCCATGTAAATGACAAGCTATTCCTCAGCAATGAGGTCATGGAAGGAGTCATTTGTGAATTGTTGGAAGGTGGCTGGAGAATTTGTCAGCCTGAAGAACATGACAGTGGGTTCAAAGAGGCCTTTATGGGTGAGAAAAGCAGCCTTCCAATAGTCTGACTCTTTAATCCTGACATTGTTATAGCCCCATCTGACATCAAACTTGGTGAATGTTATGCTTGATCTCAAAGGGTCAGGCATTGACTTGGCAAGAAGGTCCTAAACCTTTGAGTCAAGGGGGTACCTTGCAAGTAGCAAGGTTGAGGGTTAGTTCTAGCAATGGCTAGATGGAAGACTTTCCATTGAAGTGGGTGGACCAAGAACAATCCCTTGTATTTGGGATAGGAGACAGGCACAAGCAAAAGCACTCACTCAAGTGTAGAGTGAAGACACAAGGAAAGGAGTAGAACATTATATAAGCCAAGTAGGTCTAAGCTGGAGATACAAAGAGCTACATGGCATGGTTTATATATGAGGATCAGGAGACACTGAGTAATCATATAGAAACTGAGAGAATATGAAAGAACAATGGCTGACTGATTGTTGAGTCAGCGAGCCAATAGCAAAAGGACCGTTATGAGTAATCATGGAATAGAGAAGAATATGAGAGAACATAGAAGAATTATCTAGCATGTGGGTGGAGGAACTATGAGTCTAGTGTAAGAAGAACTAGATAAGGAAAGGGATAAGTCTGGTAAAAGAAGAAAAGAGCACATGTAATGGCAAATTGTAACAGTGAACACCTTAGCACCCTGGAGGCATCCAACAAGGTCCAGGATGAGTGGGAGAGGGTAGGTGTCTCTGATGGTGTGTTCATTCAGGTATTGGTAGTCCTGACAGGGGCATAGCTTCCCATCCTTCTTTCTAATGAAGAAAAAGGGGGATGACTGGGAGGATTTCGAGAGGTGGATCTTTCTGGCTCAAAGGTTCTCCTCAAGGAATTCCTCAGTGGCTTTCTTCTTGACTTTGGTGAGGGGGTAGAGTTTTGCCAAGCAGGGTTTGAAAGTTTCATCAAGTTCAATAGTGTGGTTGTAGGGTCAGGAAGGTAGCAGGTGGTCAGCTGATTGTTTAGAAAACACCAAGGCAAGATCTGCGAATTCAGGAGAGAGATGCACTTCTTTCTTTGTGGCCAGGGCCTCAACAGCAAGGTCAGTTGCAGTGGTGAGGCATTTAGTAATAACTTCATCTTCCCATGCCTTCCATCCTTTATAGGTAGGCCATTGGTGTCCTCCCCAGTCTTAGAGGTAGTCAAACAGGGCACTTTCTCTGTCCTGTTTGACAAGAACATGGTGAAATTGGATTGGATTGGGAACATTGGCTACTTTAGCTGCATGTTCCATGAGCCATTTTGTTTCCAGAGGGTCCAACCACCAGTGCAGGGAACCAATCCATGGCGACAACAACCACTATTTCATGAACTCATATGAGTGAAGTGAATAAAGAAAAAGGGAATGCACCTGAGGAGAGGGAAAAAGACAAAGAAGTGGGGGGTGATGGTGAGGCAATAAGGGTTGAGGGAAGCAACAATCTGATCAATGAACATGCATATCATGCAGACACAGGAATGGACGATGAACCTCACACTTACAATGAGGCTGTTACACTTGATCCCGAAGGGTCGAGCGCAAACTTGGCAAGGGTCCTAAGACATGGAGACAAGGGGGTATCTTGCTATTCAGCAAAATCAAGGGTTCGTCCTGGTGGGACCAGACGATAGACTTCCCGGTGTAACAGGTGAACCAAGGACAATCCCTTGTAATCGGGATGGAACGTGGGGAGAGCAAAAGTGCTCACTCAAGTGTAGAGCAGAGACACATGAAGAGGAAGGTTAGGATGTTATATGCCAAGTAGGTCTAAGCTGAGGAATACAGATGCTACTTGGAGGTTTATATACGAGAACGAAGGGTTGCTGAGTAATCATATAGAAACTAAAAGAATAGGAGAGAACAACGGCTGACTGATCGTTGAGTCAGCGAGCCAATAGCTAAAAGAGCTTGCTTAGTAAAAGAATGTTCTGGAAAATGGAGGAAGGATCAGGTATGTGATGAAAGGAACTATGAGCTTAGCATAAGAAGAATTAAGCGAGGAGAGGTAAGTCCAACAAAGGGAAAAAGAGAGCATAGCAATGAATCATAACAGTTGGTAGGAGTACAAGATATATAATCATGGGCCTATTGCTAGGACAGGCCCTCCTTTTCTACCTATGGACAGCACATGTGATACACCCATATCACATGTGCCCCTCTTTCTATATAAGGGGTCACAACCCCTGACACTGTTTCTCATCCTTTCTACAGTTGCATGCCTTGTGTCCAGGTTTGCTGCACCTCTGACAGTTGCCATTGAACATCATTGGACCATGCATGGCTGCACAAATGATTTCCTTTGTCACTGCAGGCTTCTCAGCCTCATGCACTGCTTCAGTGGCTGTGTGCACTTTCTTGTAGGGTAGGGTAGGCTTTCTGAATCAAGTTGTCAGATAGTCATAGCATTCATATACCTTCTCAAATGAAAGCATGCCTATGAGAATGGAATCCAGGATTGTGGATGTGAGAATCCATGTCACAAGAGCTTCAGACTGCCTGTCCAAGTGCACTACTGGCCCAAAAAGATGTTCATGTAGTCCATGGACATCTAGGGCTTCTGTGGTGGCTGCATGTTAGAATGTGCAAGCATGTGCACAGCCACTGCTCAGATCTGACAGTGCGGCATGGTGATTATAGTATAAAGTTACAATGAGTTCTTCTCTTATTCCTTTCTCTTTCTTTGTCACTGTACCAGGCCTTTGAGCCTTTGTATTTCCCTTTATCACCTTTCATCTCTTTCATCTTGACTCTTTCCCTTTGTACAGGCAGTGGCATGATAGATATGTATATCACATCTTGCACAGTTTAGTGTTGCCAAAGTTCAGTTCAGTTCAGTTCAGGGCCCCTCTAGGCTGAACCTGAACCTGAACCTGAACCTGCTGCTATTTGCCTGAACCTGAACTAAACCTGATGAACTGGTTCTCTAAGTTCAGTTCAGAACCTGTAACATATATATTCAAAATACATATAATACCAAGTCTTTATCTTTCAGAATATAGTTTCCCACTGTGAGGCCTCATTCTGTGCTACTAAATCTCCACTAGCATAGCTACTTTTCAGAAGTTGCAAAGCTTCCACTGTGGAAGCCTGTTTTGTAACAAAGTAACAGCTAGTCTAGCTTGAGAGAATGCTCACTCAGAAGCTATAGAAATATACTATAGTGAATGAGTATGAAGTACAAAGTGTGAATGGTCTGGTCTTACCTTAGTACAGGATAGAGTCTGTGACTGAGGTGAGAGCATGGCAAAATCTGTCTTATCTACTGGTGCATTATGTAATCCATATGTAATGCACTGCTGTCCATGTCCTAACATCTGAGTTCATTTGAATATAGTAGATGGAATAAGAATAATAACAGAAGCAACAGAAAATCCTTGAATAGCCAGATAATCTAGGGCCAAACAATACTAGATATTGGGTGAAGTGATACTGGTAATATCAGTGAATTTCAAATGATAATACAATAATATAATCACTTACATCCCACCATTTGACTCTATTCTCTACCTCTTCCAATGGGCTTTCTAAGTAGTTTTTTAACTCTTGATAAGTATTGAGACCATTTTGCTCTCTTTTTCTATGAGCCTGAATGACTTTGTGTATCATGGTATCACCATATCCTTCTCCTTTCATAGTAATGTCTAAAGTAAAGTAAATAAGAAAATATAATATCTAATAACAAAGCACTAACCTAGAGAAGTAGCCATTGGCCCACTAGGCTTATTGATAGTCAACATAGTAACATAGGTATCAAACTATATAAATCATACCAAGTACTCACATTTACCAAACACCTTATTCAATATGAAAGATGCAAAACTGTGACAATAACATATGTGAATTAAAATAGGTATATCTCCATAGCATTCACACATGGTCACATGACTCAGAGACAACACTTGTAGCCAAGGGTTAGTAGTTCCCACACCTGCACCAAAGCTAAGTGAAATTCCCACACCCTCAGATACTACTACAAAAGTACCAAATATTGTACCTCACTGTAGATATCAAAACAAGGCTTGGGTTGGTACTAGTTTTGAGGATCAACTATATAACACACACTATTGATTTCACATAACAGTGATCAACAATCTTCCCAGGTTCATAGGTTCAAACCAGTTCTGAACTGGTTTTTCAAAAATCATCAGTTCCTGAACCTGAATCTGATATATATTCTGTGAACCTGAACCTGAACTGAACTTCAGGTTCAGTTCAGCAGGTTCAGGAACTGAGCTTTGGCAATGCTACTTGCACTTAGTTTCAGCACCTCAGTCCATTCATCTTGCACAATGACTGAGGTAAGCTATATACCATATGCTACTATAGCGCTTGTACTGACTGTCACTCATAGTATAGCATCTTTAGGTAATACATTAGTCTGTTTGTCTCACACAACAACTGAGTATAGCATCTTTAGCCTGACGCTGCTCTAAACCTCTATACTGCACACCACTCTGTCCAATTGCTGCCATGATGGGAGAGTTCCATAGAGCTTTTGAAAAACTCCATTTGCAAGTAACCTGAGATTTGGCTACTGAGCACAAGTGGGGCTCATAACCTGTAGTACAGTACATATTCTCATAATGTATAGGCTCATGATGTATATCCCTCATACTGTATCAATCGGCCACTGGTCCCAACTTGGGACCAGCCAAAACAAGGGGATTTTTGTATATCTTATAATGTGTAGGTATTACATGTAGTATATACATTATGATGGAGCCCATAGCCGTGGGACTGGTGCTTGACATGAGACTTGAAACTTTCATCTTGGCAAGTTCCTTCAACCGGCCTAGTCAGCACACCATGGCATCAATACTTGGTGCAAAACAGAAGCCCTGCAATAAGTCCACCAACCACCCTCCAGGCCAGGCTGCAAAACGGCCAAAGCTTGCTAAGGATATACCTGTCATATCTGTCAATCCAGAACTCTGGACTTAACTCCAGACCCAACTCCAGACTTTCTTCCTGTGACCTCCAGTGCGTTCTCGATGAGTCCACATCCCTGACACCCTGAACCCTCTCTATTTAGTATTCCTTGTTCTTAGTGTCACATTCCATTCCTCGCTTACAATACATAGCCACTAGCTTTGTCCCAGTTCACCCTCTGTCCCTGTGCCCACTTAGGAGCACAGCTCTGGTACACTTAGCATCCACACTCCAGACTATTAGTAAGACCTATGTTTTACTCCCATATATAAGTCTCCACACTTGTAGTAGATATATGAGTTTGAATATCAACTTGGATAGTCTCCCAAGCTCACTCTGACCCCCTTGAGTCTCTAAGACTCTCTTCTGAACCATCCTCGGCCTTCATTGCTTGCAACAAGGTCAATCTGACTTCTTCCGCCTGTTCCAAAATTACAGGACACCCCTGGAGTTGTGACAAGGGCACACCACATATGGTGAAGCCAAGTCCTGCTCGAACTCCAGAGTTCTGGAGTTATCTCCCAGAGACCCTGGTTCTAACAGCATCTGCCACCTCTGCAAGGCCACCACCAACACAGCAGATGGCTCATAAAAATCTTACACTCAGTGATTGGTTCCTAGTCTATGCCTATGTTGATAAACACCCGGGCGCTTCTCAGGTTGATGTCATAAAACACTTTGCTACACGCCAAGAAGGCCCTTTAATTTTCACACAAGCAACCCTATCTCAGAAGCTTCAGGAATGTCCCAAAATGGAGGCCCATGCAAATGACAACCCTGCTGCGCTGTCATCAAAGAGGCCTCAAGTTGTTACTTGGCCAGATGTTGAACATGCACTTGTGCTCTGGGTCAGAGATTTGGAGCAGAGAAATGAAACAGTTTCAGGCCCAATGTTGAGGGAGAAGTGAAGGAGATTTGAGGATAAATTACAGGTTCCTGAGGCTGAGAGACTGACTGGGGATAGCTGGGTGCAATCATTTTGTAGAACCTATGGACTTTGTGAAATTCACTGCCATGGAGAAGCAGCTTCAGTGGACCTGGCTGCCATTGAAGCTGAACGGTTGCAATGTCAGCAGCTTCTTGCAAAGTATGTACCACGTGACTGCTTCAATATGGACGAAACATCATTCAATCCCTAGTAGGCTTCTATTATCTAACTTATTGTCAAATCTAATCTCAATCCTCAGTGCTCCACCTGACCATGGACTTGCCACAAAGCAATTGAGTGGGAAAAAGAAAGAGAGGTTTCACATTTCCATTGGTGTCACCTGCAATGCAGATGGATCAGAAAAACTCAACCTATTCTTTATTGGGAAAGCTGCTAAGCCACGGTGCTTCAAAAAGAAAACACCTGAGCAACATGGATTTTATTACCATAACAACACCAAAGCTTGGATGACCTCAGAGCTCTTCGAGCAGTATGATTATTATTTATGTTTTTTCTAGCTCACTAACAATTATATTTTCTAGATGGGTAAAAACACTCGATCTCCAGATGAAACAGAAACAATGACATATCATTCTATTGGTCAATAATTTCTCCAGTCACTCAGTATCGTACACACCATCAAATATCCAAATTGAGTTCTTTGAGCCAAATATGACCCCATTTGTCTAACCATGTGATGCTGGCATCATACAGACCTTCAAGGCATTATATAAGCACAATTTCAACAGTCAGGCAATAGATCTTGATGAAGCAGGCAAGCGAGAAATTTACAAAATCAATTTGCTTGAAGCAATAGTAATGGCGAAGGAGGCCTGGGACTCTGTGACCCCAGAGACTATTAAAAATTGTTGGGATCACACTCTTATTCAACCATAAGTCATAATGCGGATTCTTACCTAGGATATATCTTAATTTCTAACAGTGAAAGCTATGCGATGAGCAATGGATTAGATTCTGCATCTCTCACAGGTTTACCATCATCATCACAGTCAACAAACCTGCATGCTGACCCTCTCACTTGGAAAATAATCTATGAATTTGCGACGACCGATCTGTCACTACCAAATGCAAAAATTTGACTCAAAGCTCACCTTGGAAATTGCTTCATTGATTCAGACTGGCAACCTGCTCTTTGTGCTGTAATGAACGCTGAAGGAGACTCTGAGGCTGCTCTAATGGCTGTGAAACCCCTTGAGGATGCAGCAAAATGCCAACCAGGGCTCAAAATCCGAATCCCACGTCACTCAAAGGATCTGCCCTTACTCAAGTCAGCAGAGGAGGAGCTCTTGCAATCTGTGTTGTTATTATTCGTATATGGTGTGGACCTTGATTACATAATCTCGGTCCTTTGTCCTCGTATCTTTATCTTTCAGACATTCTTTCGTATACCTCAGTTGACTCTGACAGTCACTAAGGTGAGCCACTTCTTTGTACTATGTACTATTTCTCATAGCTACCTTCTTCAGTGATTCCAACAGGTAGCTACTAATACACCAGTTGACTCTGACAGTCACTGAGTGATTCCAACAATCTGTTGAAATCCTCAAGTCATAAAATTGCATCTTTGGTCCCTCATGTACTCTTGATGAACTGCTAGATCCACCTGAAGAGAATGAGGTTCAGAAAATTGATTTGTTTTCAGCTGGTGAAAAGGGTGAGAATGAGATTCTAAATGTGATTCAGCATGAGATGGCTGTGGCAAGGGGAGAGGTGATTGAAATAGACTCAGATGATGACAAGGATGAGGGCCTGCTGGAGCGCTGCATTTCAAAGGTTCAGGCGATGGACCTATGCAAACAACTTGAGAGGGCAGTACTGGAACATGGCGAGGGCAAGGATTTGGGATTGTTGAAGCAGTTGTGCCATTTTCACACAAGGCTATCACAGCAGGAGGCAGCCAGCAGAAAGCAAACGATGTTGGATCAGCACTTCGTCTGTCGCATGCCATAGCTAGTGACATTCATGTCACACTTTGTCACACTTCCTTGTTCTGTATACCCATAGTAATGTATCAGGATTTAGTGGGGCCCGACATTATACATTATGAGCATATGTACTGTAACAGTAGGGTGGAGCTGTAGTACCTCAGTATAAGTCACTAAGGTAAGACTCTACAGTAAAGTGGCCGATGTAACACTGATTACATAAGCACTAATTGAGTACCATATCAAGAATGGAATATGCAACAACAGGATATCTTAGCACAAGTTAACTACAGATGAATAACCTTGACATTTTCAAGACAAAGTATTGTGAATTTATTTATCAGAAAAACCACTCATCTGATACCACTTGAGTCATTCCAATGAGGACATGACATGCAGAAAGGACTCAAGTAATTGAAGTGCCTGATGCCCACAGGCTACAGTATCCATCAGTATTGCTGGCAGTTCCACCAATAAGATGCAAAGGAACACCATTCCTGTGACACATTAACATACTCATCCACAATGCATAATAGATTTCCTCCATCCATCAACACCACCACAGTATAGCATGAATCAGCATGACCCCAATTTTGCCACAGAACAATGGCCATCGATTATCCGATATCAATTCTAGTACAGTAGGGCAGTCTATAGATATGGTATAAATCTCCGTGGGATAGCATTTAGCAAGCTATGCGACGAGAGTCCCCATTCATCATCAAGCGGTCATCTTTTCTTCGCAAGGACGCGAGCGATGCTTGCTTTGATGATGCCCACAGCTTTCTCCACGTCTTTCCTTGACAAGGCAGCCGTAGAGGCAATGCGAATCGTCGCGCGTGAGTCCATTGGCTCCTGACCGTTGAGATGCTTGCCACGTGTGATGAACACCCCATTCGCAAGGGCATCGTCAACGACATCCTGCAGAATTTGTTTTTCTGCGTCGTAGCTAGGAGCGGGAGGAGTGGCCGTAAGGT
>JBBPMX010000289.1:0-16308 GCA_038090515.1 Pulveroboletus cf. viridisquamosus | reverse complement strand
AGTTAGCCCTGAGTCGGTAGTTCCATTCATACACTGACACTTTGTTTATATCTGTTTGTGTTCAGAAGTTATTTAATAAACAATCAAAATATGCGAAACATTGGGACAATTTTGTGAGTCACTGTAATACTGTGATGCTGGAACAATTGCGATGAAGATTCGCAGATGACGATGGGACATCCAACCAGGCGATAAGCCTGGTACCCATCAAGGTGGATCTCACGTCCCATAGTGAGGCAGGTGGCCCAGTGAGGCAAGGGATGGCAACATCCCGTAGCTAAAGTTCCCCCACTAGTCACATGATGACAGAATGGGGCCTCACCCCTAATATGCTGAATCAACCAGCATACCTCTCAGATTGGGATTCCGACATCATGCACCATCTGTATGGCATCCCAGGACAGAGGAAAAGAGCCCTCCTGCATTGAATGGCACGAGATCATGCTGTAGCAGCAAATAATGCTGCAGGGGACAGCTGACCATCCATTAACAGACCCGTTCAGGGAGACCATGGTCGCAATGCCAATGTGGGCCAACGACCTCCCCCATGCCAGGAGGAATGGCCTCACAGGTGATGTGATGCAGCAGAGGGTGACCCCCCACAGGGAGGACCCCATGATAGGGGACCTCCAGGCGACCCAGATGATCCAGGGGATCTAGATGATGGTAGTCAATCCAATGGCCAATCCAATGGCCAATCCAACATGAGGAGTGGCGGAGATGAGCCCACTGGATGACATCATCATTGAAATTATCTCAGGGGATTCACCCCTGGTAACACATGCTACATGGATTACATGTGGCAGCGATACACGCAGTATATATGGGAACAAGTCAGGCAACCAACTGGCCCAGTAGGGCCTGAGGTGAAGGGACATGGTCCCCGATATATGGGGTGATCCATGAGGGCAGTAACTGCCTCAAATGTTGGCGACATATTGCCCATATCATGGCTGATATCGACAAGGGAGATTCCTCACTGAGCGCAGCCCAGTCATACCTGTCGGAGCATGCTCAATGGGAGTATGACCGGGGCTGGGATGAGTGCAATCACGCACAAATGACAGGACATGGCCTCAATATCGACTGTGTCTGTGCAGTGATAGCTGAACTTGCGAAACAAATTCACATTTTTGAGGGATACTGAGTGTTCCTTGCTTGGAACCTCAGATCCGAGGCAGTACAGGCTCACCCATGTGCCTCATTCACTGGACAAGAGGTCGCTACCTCATATGATATCATCATAGAGGAGCTCATAGAGCAATCCCCACTCCAGATCAAGATGTATCCAGATGATCTAGTGGTCAAGACTACACACAGGTCAATGGTCATCCCCCAGGATGGACCACCTGATCTCATGCAGGTGCGGTTGGCCACACTTGATGTCACATGCCAGTGTGTGATGGGGGAAGTTAACCCCCATTCCTTCAGGTATGCAATACATACACGGATGGGGCCTGGGGATAACCCTGGTAGGTGACCAGTGATCACACCAGCACTGCGTGCGTGTGCGATAGCCCAGATCACCATCAATGGGTGTCCAGCCTATATGATGATTGATACTGGTAGTACCAGCAATTTCGTGAGCCCCACATTTGCGAAGGTCACCCGGATGGAGGTATACCCCCTCGCACAACAGCTCATACTGCAACTGGGCTGCATAGGCAGCTGCTCGAAGATCATCCATGGGGGTGATTCTTTTGTTGCCATTGGCAAATTTACTGCCTGTACATACTTTGATGTAGCCAATATCAATCGCTACGATTGTATCCTGGGGATACCCTTCCTATGACAACACTGCACCATTGTCAACTTCGCAACTAACTTGTGGGTTGTGGGGGGCAATACTGTTCCCCTTCTGGATAAATCCTCGTCCAGTGCCACGGGCACCTGTCACCCCAGCACCACCCTGATCTCTCACTGACTTTTGCACCCTATGATGATGTCAACACCTCGTGAGGGCTTGAAGGAGGAGGGGAGGGGGAGTAGTATAAAAACTACAAAATTAAAATACTTAAATGAAAAACAATTGCAGCTCGCAGTCATGAGATTACGTGAGGAGGATATACCCCACCTATGGAACCAATGGTTCCAGAAATACAAAAGTCGACTGGGAGGAGTGAAACAAGCACTCCCTTCACTGTGGGAGGTAAACCACCAGATCCCACTCATCGATGAAAGTAAGCAGTACGCTTACCACCTTCCATGCTGCACAGACATGCTGAAGCAGCAACTGTCGGATAAAATCTGACTATACACCACTGTGGGCTGGTGGGTAATGAAGAGCGTCCCACAGGCTGCCCCGATGCTGTACATCCCAAAGAAGAGTGGAAAATTGTGGACAGTCATCGACTGCCACAAGAGAAATGATAACATGGTGAAGGATGTAATGCCCTTCCTGGATCAGGACCAAATCTGAATGGATGTGGCCTGAGCAAAATATCACTCTAAGATTGACCTGTCCAATGCATATGAATAGGTCCAGGTGGAGCCAGAGGATGTATGGAAGACAACCTTCTCTACCATATACAGGACCTTCATCAGCCAGGTCATGCAGCAAGGGGACTGCAATGCCCCCATGACATTTTAACGTCTAATAACAGTGATCTTCTGAGATCACATCAGACACTTCATATACATCTATCTGGATGATATATTTGTCTATAGTGACACATTGGAGGACCATAAACAGCACCTCCAAATTGTGTTTGAAACACTGGTGAAGGCTGACTTCTACCTCAAGGAGAAGTGCAACCTATATGCTGAGAGGCTAGATTGCCTCAGTCATTTAATTGACCAGAAGGGCGTACATGCTGATAAGGACAAGATGTCCCACATCTGAAACTGGAAAACCCCTCGTTCGCTGAATGAGGTCCAACAGTTTGTCGGACTGGTGGAATACCTGGCACAGTTCATGCCAGACGTATCGGCGTATACTATGCCATTGACTGGGATACAACAGAACAGACATCCATTCCAGTGGAGAGAAATTCAAGACCAATGTTTCCAGATCATTAAGGATCTGGCATGTAAATTCCCTATCCTCAGGCCAATCAACCCGAGGAAGGATGAGCCTATATGGCTTGTGTGTGACACATCCCTGTATGGGGTGGGTGCACTATATGGGCAAGGGCCCAACTGGAAGACATGTAGGCCCACAGGCTTCATGTCGAAAAAGCTGAGTGATGCTCAGCAAAATTACTGAACATTTGAGCAGGAAATGCTCACCATAATTGAGAGACTCCTCAAGTGGGAGAACAAACTCCTCAGCTTCAAGTTCACGATTGTAACCAATCATGAGGCACTCAGTTACCTCAAAATGCAGCACAAGCTGTCTGGTAGACAAGTCCAATGGCTTGACTAACTGTCGCGATTCAACACTACTATCATCTATGTGAAAGGTTCTGAGAACCTCATAGTGGACTGCTTGTCCCGCTACTATGAGAGTGAAGGAGGTGACATGGCCTCCGATGAAGAACCAGACTGGGCAAGTGCTGACGCCCAGTTAGATCCAGAGGGGGATGATCTTTCCCTTGACCGATGGCAAGAGCTGAAGCTCACCACCATCAGTGAAGTACCATGACAGAGCTCGCATCTGAAGGAAAAGTGGGAGAACCACCTGGTAGAAGCCCAAGAATTGGCTTCAGCAGTGGAAAGGGGAGTTGAGAACACTTCTTGTGCTAGTGTGGAGGAGAATCCATTGATTCTCGAATCTGCCGAGACCTCCAGGGCCCCACCCATCTCATACAGGACTGTGCCCAATTTCCTGGACACTATCTGTACAGGATACCAGGATGACACCTTCTTCTTGAAGGTTGTATCCCAGATGGGGCATCACCCACAGTTCCTTACACGGGAAGATCTCCTCTACATGAGAAATCATGGCGAGGAGAAGGTACTATGCCTCCCACAAGCTAAGTACAAGGGTGACATAGTCACTGCCCTGGTCATTGACCAGGCACACAAGACGCTGGGACACTTCGGGTCCCAGAGAATAGTGGATTATATCCACAGATGGTACTGGTGGCCAGGACTTGGCTGTGAAGTAGATCAGTTCTGTTGAACCTGTCCTACATGCCAGGTCACGAAAACTGACAACCAATGGCCTCAGGGCCTGCTGCACAGCTTGTCTGTGCCTAGGAGGCCCTGGGGCTCCATTGCTATGGATTTTGTGGGACCATTCCCACTGAGCAGCGGACATGACTACCTGTGGGTGGTCCTGTGCTGCCTAACCTCTATGGTGTACCTGGTATCAGTCAGCACTACCATTCAGGCTTCCGAACTTGCAGGGAAGTTCCTGCAGGAGGTAGTGTGGCTACACGGATTGCTGGAGACAATAGTCTCCGACCAAGATGCCAAATTCACCTCAGCATTCTGGTGTGAACTGCACTGCATGATGGGAGTTAAACTCCTGATGTATATGGTGTTTCATCCACAGACAGACGGTATGTCTGAATGCACGATCCAGAACGTAGTTCAGATACTACACGCACTGGTACAGCCCAACCAGAGGGATTGGGCAGACAAACTGCCCCTTACCAAGTTCGTGATTAACTCAAGCATCAGTAGCTCGACCAGGTTCACCCTGTTCAAACTGAACTATGGGCATATGCCCACCCTGATGCAACGCATCTCGCAAGGGTCTGTGTCGTGCGCCCCAGGTGTCCAGAAGTTCATACACCAGGCCAGGGAGAACCTGGAGATGGCCCATGATGTCATCATAGAGAGCAGAGTGGTACAGACACATCATGCGAATAAAAGGCAGAAGAAGAAAACTGCCCTCCAGGTTAACGACTGGGTTTACTTATCAACCCAGAACTTGACAATGCCAAAGGGCAGAGCTTGTAAGCTCGTACCTAAGTACATTGGACCTATGAAGGTCCTAGTGAAAGATGGTGTCAATGACACCTATACTCTGGAACTTTCTGAGGAGCTCCAGAAGTGGCATATTCATTTGCGATTTCACATAGCCTTGCTATGTCGCTATGAAAAGAACAACAATGTGCTCTTCCCAAAAAGGGATGTGCATGTGTTCTACAATGTCAGATCACCTGATGCCAATGAATGGTTGGTGGACAAGATACTCACCCACTGCTGGGAGGGCTGAATGGCCCATTTCCTTGTCAAGTGGAACCTCAGCGATTCCACTTGGGAGCCCAGCTCCAATTGTCATGAGCTCAAGGCCCTAGACAGGTACCTCGAGCTCCATGGCATACAAAATGTACACCAGCTGCCTCACAAGGCAATGAGTGCACCAAGGCGCACAAACCCACCAAGTGGGTAGTGTGATGGATCAATCAACCAATTGATCCACAACACTAGCAAATAAAATGAACCACGTGACACCAAAAGAAAAAGATTGAAACAGATAAAAATGACAAACAAAGAAAACAAAGACTAACAGTAGATACACTAGTAGCAATAACAAACAAGGACACCACATATCCAAACAGCCAACACTGCCCCTGATTACACTCCTGTGTCGCTGATCACTTTTATTTCTTTACATAATATTTCCCCTTTCAGTTTATTTTACTTATATCATACCGTGTCCACAACCTCCTCTCTTCTTACCATCACCTTCCCATGCACCTAGCATGTCCGAACATAGCTGCTCCCCTACTCCATCCTCAACCTCTTCCCCAAATTCACCGGGTTGGAGTTCCCCCAGGGCGTCCTCATCCTAGGGGACGCCATTGATTCAAAGGGTGTGTGCACCCTATTCATTAGGATAGAGGGAAACCTCTATGCATACCAAGGGGAGTCTCTTGAGGCTTCCCTTTGAAACATCTCAAAGGGGATTCATCCCCCCACTCCTCCTTGGTGGTCTACCACCTTCACCGTCCATATGGACAGGGGCATCATGGGCCCCATTCATCTTTACAACACTGGAGATAGTGTCCATGCCCTGTTCACCAGGGCACAAAATGAACAAGAGGGGAAGGCCCCTCACCTCAAGCAGGCATAGGACCTGCTCACCTTCCTCCACCTCTGGAGGAAGCATTGTGACCTGGGTGCCAATGAAGTAATGCACACTGTCATGAAGGAATGGAGGCCCCCTGCATGGGCCTCTGAAAAGGCCAAAAAGAAAAAAGAGGCCATGAAGGAGGCAGCCCAAGCCTTCAAGGATGCAGATGCCTAGCCTGCTGAGACAGCACCACTACCCACTGCCCCAGTGTTCGAGAAGCACATCATGTCCAGTCTGGCTACTGCCACCTTGACCAGTGTCGAAGGAGGCACTGTGACCTCTCAAGAGCACATTATCAGGAACAACACAAACAACTCAAAGTGAGAAGTAAGTGAGGCCGAAACCATGGAACAGACTAAGGTGCAGCAATAGGCACACACACAGAGAATGAGCCACAGTGATGAGAATTCCAAGAACGAAGGCTAATTACAGGATATGTACTACTTATATAGGTAATGCTAACCCTAATGCCTGTTAAGCCCTAAGCAACGATCGAGATCTGGTTAAGATCTGAGTGAAGCCCTTGACCCAGGAATGACTAACGGATCAACGATCTATGGATATAAATAGGTTAATGTGATCGGTCTACGATCAGATGTGAAATATAAGTAAGCAGATGATAAATAGAATGGAATGACGTAGCGTGACGTCTTAAATATGGAATGATGTCAGAGGTCGTGTTCAATAGGCTAGACCTTGACGTGAGTGGAATGGATGGTGCAAATGAGGGTAGCCTAGACCTGAATTAGTGAAATAATGGAGGAAATGCTAAGGTAAGCGATGTATTAGGGAAATGGGACTAGAATAAGGGTGTGAAGTATCGTAATGAAGACATTGAGAAATCGTGGTTCTGACACACATTGCTCCAGCATGCCACTCATGTCACGCATTACGGACCAACTGTCAGGGTCCACATCCACCGCTACCCAGAAGAAGGGTAGCTCTTCCAAGGGCCGACCAAAAGGCCCACTCATCCTGTTGGGGAAGAAGCCCCTCCTCCCTTGCAACACTCTGTCGTTCAACACCCCTGATGGGGTGTGAATCAACTACGTCGAATGGTGGCAGCATAGGTGCCCCACCGACGACCAGCACCGGATGATCTGGAAGGTCTTCCCTGGGGCCACTGGCACCCCCATTGTCCCGGACAACCCTGATTTGGAGCTGAATACTCCTACCCAACACCAGATGAGGGGCCTCCTCCTCATGGACTGATTAGCTCCTGTGCCCCAAGGGCACATCGACCGAATGGTGTGGCAACGTGGTGTAGAAGCCTGCAGCCTCCTACAGTTGTAGGTCCTATTTTTCAGCTCATCCATACATCCATCAAGCATCCTATTTGTGTCCCGAGTCCTTCCGTACCATCTCAAGGTCAGTCCATTCCATCTTTCGTTTATCCATTCACCCGACTCGTGTATCCGGTCCTGGGTTCTTGTGCATCCGTTTCATCTGGTCTGGTTCCGTCTACCAGATCATGTAGTCATATCTATTGCTCACGGTTTTATCACTTATTCACATCTTATTTAACTTTTCACTACAACTCTTTGCTTTTCTTGCTGTCTTGCTACTTAGAATCGAGCGTCCCTTCATAGGGCCTCAGTCATTACCATAGATACAAGTCCAGGGAAATGCCTGGACTATAAAAGTCTTGGATTGAGATCTTGAATCTCATCAGTTTGCTACCCACTGGTCATCTCCCATCATCCAAATCCCCTCTCCTCATCATCGTGACTGTTCTCAAAATTGTTTCCCTCATCATCATCACTATCCAGGTCCTTGTCCTTGACCCCTTGTTCATATCTGGCCCTCGTCCTTGGCCAGGTTTTTCCCCTATCATCATTAATCTCACTCAGCTTTGTCAATTTCACTCATCTTCATCAATTTCCGCTCATCTTTGTCAGTTCCTCTCCGTCTTTGTCAGTTCCATTCGTCTTCGACTCCTATTGCTCTCAATCCAGTCCCATCTGTGACCACATCCGTGCACGCCTGGTCCTCACTATCGACCAGATTATTAGCTTCCTGTCCAGAACATTGTCCGGAACATTCTCTTCTCACTCTAGTGCACTGAGGTCAGTCGTAGTTGTCTGTCCTTGGTACTAACCCTCCACAGGACCCCTTGGGATGAGGAAACTCAACCCCTACCTACTACACCCCACACGACCTATCTATCTTTCAGCGGCCTCACCCGTCCCCTCGTCATACCTGGGCAGTACAAATTCTTCCTCGACTGGGCCAAGGTTGGACCTGCCCAGGGACACAAGTCTACCTGAGCTGGTGGCTTCCACAAGGGAGCCACCCTTGCAGACATTGCGGCATACCTGGCTGCTAATGGGGTCACCCCCCACGTCACTGATAATGCTGTTCAATGCGCTCATCAATGCGCTCAAGAGATGCTCAAGTGCATCAAGTTTGCTGGAGGTGATGAGAACACCACCACCTGGGACCTCTATGGTCCTTTAAGGACTGACCTCAGGGCTGAGATCACCAACAAGTCTCTTGGCCACTCCTTGGAGTGGTATGAGCAGGAGGCTCATTGGGTCGAGATTTTCCCGGAGGATGTGCCTCCCTTGGTTGCCCATCCTGGCATCCTGAGGGACTCATCCCTCCTCTAGCAATTCAGCGAGGCCATCACAGTGTACAACATGCCTCACGTTCACCATGGCAATGCCAATAGGGGAGGTTCCCCCATGCAGCAGGACCACTTTGAGGACGGTGAACTCGAGGAGGACCGGTCATGGATGTGATCGGCCTCCCTCATTGGGACTCATGCGAGATTCAACTCTCACTTGTTTTTTTATCTCTTACTTGTTTTGTTCCCTTACTCTTACCATTCCCATTTCATCTCTGTTTCATATTCAGTGCTCCCATATGACCTTCCATATCTCAACCATCCTGATCTATCTTGCTCCATTTCGCTGATCTATACTTATTTTGTGCTTGTTTAACCTACATTTTTGAATATATCAAACATGCTTCTTTTCATCCGAGCCATTACTGGCTCTACAGGGGGAGGGTGTAAGGGGCAGTAGCCCCTGTAGATACTAAATGGGGTAATAACCCCTGATTGTGTACTTACGAGCGCATGTGATATGAGATAATCACATGCACGGTAGGTAGATAAAAAGGAGAGGCCCATCCTGGTGACAGGCCAATCCTCATATTACTTCTATGTTACTCATCTGTGAATACCACTTGGTACACTTCACCAGTATGAGTAAGGAGTGAGGACAGGGTGCAGAGCACCCAATACAACAACCTTACACCTGGAGTCAGGGACTGGCACATGCACCGCTATGATAAATAAACCAGAGTGAGCAAGTAATGTTGACAGGTGCTTTAGTTTACCTTGCTCTTGATTGTTATATATTGCTTTGTGAGGACCTCCACAAGACTGTCAATATATTCAATTAACTCCAGGTCTTTGAGTGCTTTCAGTGAAATCTTGAATACACACTGAGGTTCTTCTTCATGAATACCTGATTGGAAATAAATGGGCATATGTCAGAGTTGGTGCCTAACCATCACTTACCCAGATATTTTCCAGAAGTTCAGTCAGATACACTGTCAATTTGGGTGAGAGTAAGCACAAGCATAATCAATCTTTGAGAATTTCCTGCAAACTCTGACTTCTAGTAAGCTTTGAATGATGGCAAGCACAAAAGCATACCTTATATTGTTCAGAATGAAGATATGGATCTTATCTTTCTGCCTCTCATATTCAACTGCTAAGAGCTTCCCATAGACAGTGATTAACATCTCTAGTATATTGAGCTAGATGGTCTATTGAGTGTGAGTCCCCAGACACGAGTATATGTCTTACCTACATAAAGCTATTAAGGGTGCTGTCCTCAAGAGAACTTTCTTGGCAGATATCTTGAGTGTGTTGCTTATTCTGCTTTGATGCTTGCTCTTCTTGGAAGAGCTCAAGCCAGACCTAGGCCAGCATTGATCACCTTGACCAGGGGGATGAGTCTGACTCCCCCAGCCAATGGGAGGGGATCAGAAGTGAGAAATCCAGACTAGAGGGTAACAAGCAGTGGGGAGAACAAGTTAGGGTCCTACCCTGTTGACTAGGTGGTGGTCTTTCATTGGTGTTGGCTAGTACCAAGAAAATGCCCTGCTCAAGCTGAAAGTGGGAAAGTAGACTTATGAAGTGGAAGGACAGGAATTTTGCACTCACCCAATTATGTGCTTATACATATCAATGGCAGCATTAAGTTATTCCAACTGCATAGACCAAGTACTAATATTAAGTAATACATCATTGTCACTGTACAGCCCAGGTGTATACCACATGTAAGTTCTACAAGGTTTACTTGATAATAAATGCTATTGAGCAATGTGTTCACTACCAAGCAGAGGTGCAGAAGAAGCTGAAAGAAAATGATTTATTTGAGGATAGTTTGTCCTTGATGGGTATGTTGAAGGACTAGCAAATAGAAAATTATTACTGTTAGTATGGATATGGCTGGGTGTAATTTGGGGGGAAAACATTAGGAATTGTCATAATATGTTGCAGGGAAGGTGGTCTCACTTGCTCTTTCTCCTTTGCCTTGCCTTTCTCATGTGTTTTCTTTGGCTAAGTGAAGGGTGGGGGATCAGCCAGTTTGTTGGAATTCTGGACTCCATATTCCCCTTTCACCTCCTTCTTGAACCAGAGAGAATTGGCTGTGCACAATTGTAATGCAGTGTGATCAGAGATAAGCAGTGAGCTATACTGGTTACAAATTGATGTCAGAAGCACATACCTAATCCATTCATAGTTGTGCAGTGAGTGCATATTGAGAATGTAAGTGTTGGTCAGTGCATGATATAAAAGGGACCTAGTATGTGATGTGATCATACTTTCTTGCTATTCAAATACAACTTTTATGTGTGGATGAGCTAAAAAAAGTAGTCTGCAACAATAGGAGGCCACTGGTCTACACAGTGATAAATTGAATAGTGAATTCATGCTCTAGCATCTTGCATAGTAGCAGAGCATTTGACACATAGACTATGTGGTATTTGTTTCACTGCTTTGAAATATTACCTGAGACATTGTCCATAAATATGATGAGCATGACAGTGTAGACCATCTTTCCACCAGACTTCTCTTGTAGTGGGTTTGGAATTAGATGAGAAAACACAGCAGAGGAAGCTATTAATATTTTAGAGCCTCAGACATTCTCAAATGTTCAGAATAAAATGACTGACCTGTGAACTTGACAATAGATTGCTTGTCTCAATGCTGAAGGTCTACAAATGTACTTAAGAATGTTGAGACAGGGATGATGACCATTTCTGGGTCAATAGCAAATCCCTCCTACCATGGCACAGTGAGATGCACAGGTCAGAAGAATAAATAGAAACAAATCTTCATCTCTGAAACTCTGTGTCTATGTTATGATGGAGTTGGAACACCAAAGCCAAGCAACTGAAGGTCTGCTGTAAGACCTTGCTGAGAAGTGAGAGCCATGGAAAGCACTTATCATCCAAGGTTTTAATCCAAGAAACAAGTGGCCAAAGCTGGGGATACTAGCTAAGGACACATCCTTTATATATGATGGACTGCTGTGCACAGACCATGCTATGCTCACAGGGTTGGTATGATAAGGTGTCAAGAATTACTACAAATGGTAAGTAATATCCCACAGGTTGGGGAAAGTTCTGTGATATGGAAGAAGCAGTGACAGTCATTAAAAGAGAGTATTAACCATGAGATTTGATGTAATATGACATCATAGGTCTAGACTGGGCACATGATCTGGTCATGTGATCAGAAAAAAAAGGGGGCAATGAAAAATAATTAGGTTAGCATATATGATATAACAGTCTGAGCACAAGGAGCACTGGCTCCATACTATTTGGTATTTATGTTTGCATCTGAAAGAACTTTTTAGGTATAAAATATATGCTTCTTTCCCTTGTACCACATGGCACCCCCACCAGGACCCCAAAACCCATTGATGACAAAGAAGCAAGCACAAGAAGACCAACCTCAAGAATTGTAAACCAGATCCAATACCCATGTCTTCCCCTAATGAGAATCAACCAGGAGGACCAGGAACAGTACCAACAGCCCCAATGCCCATAACCCAAATGACTAGGACCACATGGAACTTTATCACAACCTATTCTCACACAACTGAGGAAATCATAAATCAAGATAATGTTAGCATCACCAATGTAAAACACTAATCCTACCTGGTGTAGTAGGACTAGGAAAGAAAGGATGCAAGTGTAGTACTCAACCCAAGGGAGGGAAAGTGGTAGATATGGAAAGCAACAGGGGACAGGTGGCCAGTGCCCAGCTCACATAGACAGAAAGTGGAGGAGAAGAAAAAGATGTATTCAAATCATAGGGACACACTTTTATAGTCCAGGGCATTCCCTAGGACTTACAAAAATGAAATGAAGAAGGTAGCTAAAAAACCTGAGCTAATTGGCATGGATCCAGGTTAGAAAACACCAATCCAGACCAGATGTATGTACCAAAACCTAACAACAACTAGACCTACTCAGATGGACACAGAATGCCATGAACTGGAGAGATAGAGTATTTGCACAACAGGAGACTTTGGTCTCCTACACCAACACTGGAAGCAGTGCACATTACCTAGAGAAGCATTTACTTACCATCAAAGGCAATAATTATGCCCCTAAAAACCTAATACACACCCTTTTCCATATCACACAAATTAAAGGCACCCCCCTCCCAGCCTGCAAAGCCATATGGAAATAGCCTTCCTTTTCCAGAAAAACATTGAAAACCAAATAGTCAAAGCCATTGTTACCTAAATCATGCCCACACTCACCAACAAAGTAGCTAACTGAGTCATCAACTCAATCTCAACATATGTTGGGCAACTTATAATAGCTGTAAGTCATCCAATTCATGCACTGGATTGTAACTGTAAACTTACCTTTGAGTATTTCAAAGCACCATTGAAGCTTATTGAGTCCCATATTTGACAGATGTGGGCTATTTGCCAAATGGATTGTCAGATTGTTGAAGCACTACAAAAGGTTATTGATACTGAGCAGTATGGCATCAGGTAGGATAAAATGTGTTTCATTCTTATTTCAATGGTCTGACAAAAAGGTGGTTACTGCAGGCTCACTAAATTTATAGAAATCCATAAGAAACTTGGGCTGACTCATGCTCAACAGCAAGGGCATACACCCACTCATATTGAGGTACCAATGGCTGAGCTGCAAGCCATGTATCCTTATGCAGGAGCATGCAAGACAGTCAACCTGCTATTCCATGAACAAGGGCTCAGTGTTGTGAATGGCTCATCGCGTTCACCGAGAAACTGAACCTAGCTGTTGGCTGGACCAAACCATAACCCTAAGGAGGGAAAGCTGATGACGGAGCTACCCGGCAGAAGGAAGGAATGCCCATATTGGGGGCTAGCTGGAGCAGGAACCATCATAAAGCCTTCATGAGGGATGAGGGACAAGGCCCAAAGGTCAAGCCCTTAGCAGACAGAGGAGGAGCCAATCAACAAGTGGCTAAAGCTGGGGTTCCTAGCTTTAGGCCACTGGCCTTATATATTGCCTGGGTCCATGCATGGACCAAGCTGTACACTACTATACAAGGTAATGAACGTACTATGGTAAGCGTAATGATGGGAATGGAAGGACAGAGATTAAGAGCTGTAGGCTACAAGGAGGCAAGCCCTGAGATCTAGATCATAGTCCTAGGAGATAGGATCAGAGATCTGAGGATTGGGATCGAGATCCAATATATACTAATGGATACATGGAGGAGATTAGATCAGATCAGGAGATCTAGGAGGTGGCAGAATTGTCATGGAGATCCAATGGAGATTGAGGGTCTAAGGTAGTCTAGGGTTTGCCATGTGGCAACCTTGAGGCATGATGTCATAGATGATGTCAGGGTCTGGACTCATCATGTGACTGGTCATGTGATCAGCCTCATGGAGGTCATGTGACATAACAAACGTGAGGGTGAAGGAAAGTGAAGAAAAGAGTGTGAAGGGAAATAGTTAGGTGCAAGGGGATTCATAACATTCAGTGTTCCTAGATACATAACTTTATTATACTATATGTAATATTGCAATGTGAGCCCACTCTGATTTTATTTTGGTAGACAGGTCATACAAAAATATTTTGTGCTCTATGAACCTCACTTGATTCAACAACAATAAGCTAACTGCCTTCAGCATTGTCACTTCTGGGCCACTGGTGTCAATGACATCTGAGCTATAGACTAGCACAGTAAATGGCTATGATTTGATCTGGCACTGCACACTGGGATCAAGCCATTCTTGGGCTGGATACTCTGGATGAAAGTATGTATGGCACAATAATCATAACTCATTCTGTCATACTATCTTGAAGTGGTTGAAACCTTTGGTTGTAAGCACATCATCACTCCACTCCTTTCAGCTGATATTCACCTATGTTTCGGATGTTTCCATGGTCATGCAAAGCAACCCAGGCACAGAAAATCTTGCAATCGCACATGCCCAGACCATGCTTCATCAGATGCAAGTGACAGAACCCATTTATTTCCACTCCTATTATTTTCCCTTATCTTATCATCACAGGTTGACATCATCTTTCTTCATCTTATCTAGATTCAGGTAGATCCTTCTAGATCATTCCATTACATCATAGGCTAGACCATGACATCACTCCATTTCTCACTTATTTATCCATCATATTTAGAGTTAAGTTCCAATTATTATTTAATATCTGTTAGTAAGTAGCCCTAGCCTGCAGCACAGGGTTTGCCTAGATTTTTGGGTTGTATAGTAGTATATAGTCGCAGCACTCACCTGTAGATTAGGCTCATGCTTGATATTCTAGTCCTTTCACTCTCATTTCCAGAGTGAAGGCCCAGACATCCCTTAACATACTTTATGTTTTAGGTTAGTTCCTGACAGCAAGACCTAGCACTCCAAGGCTTTATTCAACACCACTGGATATGACTCAAAAAGAATATTATGCCAAAGATCACTTGGTCACAACTTGGCATCACTTCACCCCAGGGTTTGAGGCACTGCTTGACAGAGGTATTCAGATAGGCTGGTACAACCCTGACAATAAGTACCTCATTATCCTATGTCCATGGCCTGTGAATGCACTAAATATAATTAACAGAATGTTATTTCATTGAGTTTTCATTCTGTGGCTCCAAAGGGAACTGGACAACTACAAAAACTGCAGTAACCACTCTCAAAAGTGACATGATTGCAACAAGGTAAGTGCTATTAATTCTACCTGTCTCAAAAGCTATGTATACTAATTCAATTTCACTGACCAGGTTTTACCTCAAGGTATTCCTGAGCTCATTCATGAATCTCCCAGGGACTATGGTGCACTGAATTTCAAGGTACATAACTTGATGAAAGGCTTCAGAATGACATATCTGTCTATCTGTCTACAGCTGTGTCTCTGTGATAGCTGGATGTCTGCAAGGTCTGTATACAGACTGCACAGACATCACAGTCAGCTGGTCATATTGCTGATGATTTGGGCTGGTAGTCACTGTGCACATACTTGCATACTCCAACAGGCTGGAACAAGTCATAGCTCATTTGACAAGCTTAACTTTTTGGAGACCTTTATATAAAAACTACCTTAGAATGTGGCATTTAAGGTTGTGGTCAGATGTGTGGTTTGCAGCACTGAGGCTTATGTATAACTAGTAGTCAGACATATGCATACATGTATTTGCACCTGCCCAGAGTTATGTGTTGCTGCTTCAAATGCCATCACATAAATCTATATGTATACCAGCAAGCAGGCTAGAATGGCATTACCCATAAAATATGTGACAATCATCTCAGCTTACTTCAAAAGGTCTTCAGAGTCATACAGAAAGAAAAGACACACAGATGATGTACAGACTATATTCTTTACAACATACAGCGACAGCGATAACAGTGCACAAGCTCGGAAAAACCGAGGCAGGTAGCTTCTAGCTGCGTTCTTTGGTATATCTCTACGTTAGGGATGGGGCGGGCAAAGAGGCAGAGGCGACGAGAGAGAGAGAACGGAGAAAACAGGAAAACGGAGCAAACAAGACAGCGGGCGTCGTCTATGTTGTCGTAAAGATTAAACGGACACGTAGACCATACCACGATAAGATAATGCTGTATGCTGTGTGCAAAAAAACATCACAGGTGACGTGTGTGACGTATCAAGGGGGACGGGAGGGAACAGGGTCCGGAGGGCGATGCGCGTTACCAGAGACTATTAGGATTTGGGCGGCGGCTTGGACATAGTCGGGGGCCCCGATGATGGTGCTGGAGGAGCGGATAGGATGGGTGGCTGATGCACGATTCGGGGTGCCGAGCCTTCTTCCTCTTGCTCGGGTTCGCCCGTGC
>JBBPMX010000288.1:0-16332 GCA_038090515.1 Pulveroboletus cf. viridisquamosus | reverse complement strand
TAATGTTATTCGTACATTTGATAACCTTGAGCTAGATGACATGGAACCTAGAGAGATTGTCGAGTTGCTACCAGATGAACCTGTAGGTATACACGGAGTCACTAGAGGCTCTGTTGTAACTAGTGTGGATCGTGATGCGATGGCAGTCGAGAGGGATCGGATTGCACTAAATATGTGGTTGAACTATGCAGACGAGCGGCAGAGGAGAGGAAACCCAGTACTAAATCGACAAGGGGACTAGAGTATCACACAATAGAACCGATTATCGTTTGAGCAAGCTGCTACGGACGTACATTGCACAACTACTATCTAATTGCCTGTGCTTCCTCAAGCCTTTTCATCAGCCAGGCCTTTCGAACCGCTACATATCCATCAGAAGTGTCCAATGCCAACGTGAGATACATCTCGGCACAGCTAACATCTTTTCGGAAACAGTCAATAATAGCTACAGTTTGTTCGGGTGAAAGTACCGAAATATCAAGAGATAATAACTTTGTCGTTGCGTCCTTGGTAAGAGAATCGGTAGACATGAGGGAGGGGGGAGGCAAGCGTGAACGAAGAGAAAGGTTGGAAATGGCGGTCCCGACAGCGGCAGAACCTTCACGAAAAGTATCTTCTATAGACTTGAGTTGATTCCCCACATTCTCCACTGCCACAGGAATTGATGGTGCACGCTGTTTGTGCGTCAAGGAAAGTGTTGACCCGACAGCTGAACGTGAGACGGCTGACACCATGGAGACGTCATCATCATCGGCTTTGCGCTTTCTGATACTCTCAGCATGGACTGAAACACTTGAGGAGGGCTTGATGGAGCTGGTTAGCGAGCTGGCAAATGAAGATGGGGCGGTGGGAGGTGTGAAGTGTGATGGCATTGACGGAGCACGAAATTGTGACAGTGCAGGCATAGTTACCAGTGATGAAGCGGCCATGCTTGTATTGGCAGAAAATGGGGTGACTGCCGACCCCATTGTGTCGGCACCAGTATTATCCTCAGGCTCACAGTTACCGCTACTATCCGGTCCACTTGAGTTCCTGGATGAGTGAGACGAGTCTTTGGAGGTCAAAGGGGGTTGGGAAGCACTTGTGGAGGGGTCCATAGTGTCCGTGCTACGGAGGGGGAATCAATTCTTGCCTTTACTCTTTGATGGGCCGAGAAGGATCATTTTGTCGTAAAACGGCCAGCCCTTGTTCCTGAATGGAGAGGCGCCTGGATTTCTCTGTCAAAGAAGGTGATCTTATGATATCGGGTATGAATGTGGTCAATTGCGTACCTTGATATACTCCACCCACACTGTTTCATTTTCAATGCCGATATTCGCTCCTAACTCCAGCGAATACGCAAATCCTGATGCGTGTGCAAGTAGGTCAACAGCATCAAAGGTTTTTCTAAGCTAGAGAGATTGTATCAGCAAGAGATTTTCGGAGCAAAAGGTACTCACTCGGCTCCATTTCTCCTTACAGGCATTTCTGGTCTTAGGGCCACCTTTTGTGGGGTGAGCAAGTTCAGGAGAGCTTGAAATAGACTGCCAAAATGATTTCTTGAAGTTCAGTCCATCGCCAGCTTCGGCCTTGCGGGCAATAACCTGGTCGATCAAGAAGTGAATGTCATTATCGCTCCATGACGCTGGCGGAGCACTTTCAGCACTAGATTTTGCCTTAGCTTTGCCCTTTGGTGAGGACTGCGATGTGGAAGTACGACGAGGGGGCATAGTGCTGTCCTGGTGTTGGTAGTGTCGTCTGTCGTCGTCGTGTTGCCAGCAGATAGTTTCATCAGCCAGCGGCATCTCAGCAGGCAGTATCTCAGCAGACAGCATCTCGGCTTGGGGGCAAAAAACCCCAAATAAAAACCTTGATTTTTCACCACAATTTTTTTGCCATACTGGGCCTTAATAAGATATGTCGAGGGCATTATAACGCGGTTCCAGTGGAATATCGATCCATATATATTTTGTCCCTGTTTGGCATCCGGCCAAGGGCTTAGCACGGTCTTAAAGTCTCAGTGATGTTATCGCGTGACATGGGCCACATTTGTCATGTCATAAAAGTGGTTACCATGCTAGAGTGTTGGCCGTGATGAGACTAGACCTTGCTTGTGGAACACAGACACCTTTGGTAGAATACAGAACGTATTACAACCTGCAAAACAAATAGGCAGGGAGCCGTGAATCATCCACGTTGGTGAACCTAGGACCCCGATGAGGATGTCAGACGTTGTCACCATCATTTGCACTCGAGTTGGCATGCGCATCTCCAACGACCACCTTCGACTCGTACCGCTGCTAGAACCCGCAATAGCGTTAGTAGACCGCTTTGGACGCCTACTTGTGAGGCCACTTTGGAGGGTCTGTAACGGACCTGCGTGCAGGTCCCAATCAGGAATTTCTTCTTTGAGGATCACGACCTGGATGATTTGACCTGCGAAAGAATCGACATCGTTTGGTTTAATGTGCGAGTGATGTATGGTGAAGGAGATGTCGACGACTCTCGAGTTCAACGAACACGGCAGCACTGACAGCAAACACCCTTCGACTTGCCCTGCCCTGTCTTGTTTCACGTACACTAGATACTTTCCATCACGCAGTCCACCACCGCACACCGTCGGTCCTCGACAACGACACGCACCGCCTCCGCAATCGTCTCCTGCAACAACACCTGTGCGTTCATCTCCTCCGTCGCAAGCCCAACGCTGATCTTCCTTCCCCATACCCATCCATTCGACGCGGCCACCGCAACCTGGGAATAATCCGGACAATCCGCAAACCCGACCGTCAGGTGTTCTCCGGGCGCCTTGGAACCATATCCGGATGGGTGGACCTGGAGCATTGACAGCTTGGGTGATTTCCAGCCGCCATTGTTGAGCACGATGGTTAGGAAAGGCTGCATTAGTCATGAACGATGGGTGCAACACACGAGGTCGAGGAAAAGGGGGCGTGCTCACCGTTTGGTACCGCCTTGCCATCCAGAACGCACTTGCCGGGACACCGAACAAGAAGGTGCCGTCACCCACGATGGCCGCGACGAGGTCGTATTCCGCCGCCTTGCCTTTCTTGGCAACGCGTCCACCCAGAACAGATCCAATCCCCGCACCAAGTGCCCAACCGAGCGAAGAACCACCCGAACCAATAACTTCGCCAGCGACTTCGGGCTGCATGTGAGACCAGATCAACGGATAGCTGGTTATACTTTCATTCAGGACGAGCGTGCTTTCGCGAGCGATCCCCTTATCTCTGATCGCATGGCGGAGGGTGCTCACGATCTGTGGCGTCGTATACGGCGCGGGACCCGATGGCGTGACCAGAAAAGACTCGGCGGCGCGAAGCTGTGCCTTCCATTCCTGATGTAGTCTTTGAATCCGTTCCGCTCGCCCGGACCACCCATTGGCAGCCTGTGTGCCAATGGCTTCCCGGAGTTGCGTGAGCGCAACAGCAGCATCGGCCTGACAAACCAGGTCCGCATCGTCGTGGTGCGTACCGACGCCCCGTCTAAGCGGATCGCCACTGTCGATGATGTATACCTGTGCCGTCTCGCTCGGTCGCTCGTATTCGCCATTCCTGTCCTTGTTCATCGGGATCCAAGCCACCTCGGTATCGATGACGAGTATCACATCAGCGGATTTAAGAAGTGGCGTTTGAGTTCCCGCTGCCAAGTAGGAGAATCCGACGAGGAAGGGATGGGAAGTAGGCAGGTTAGTCGCGGATGGACATGTCAGGAAAACCGGAAGGGCAAGGATCCGTGACAGTGTCACGAGTGCAGGGAACGCCTGATGGTTTCGTCCAAGGTGGGACGTGATCAAAAGGGGTGATGTGGCACCCAAGAGGGCACCCGCAATTTGCGACACCGCTAGACAGTCAGGTCAATATAGGACGTTAATGATCACGGGACACACTCTACCTGAGGCCGGAAGCGCAGTGGGCTGAACAGATGGCCACTTGGTGAGGGTGATGGACTTGTCGAGTAATGATGCATCAATTTCCTGCTCCATCGTTTCTCTTCGCGCCCAGAGGTAGACAGGGCCCTTTGGTTCACTCGTTGCACTACAAGAATCAATTTAATGGGATCCCGCGCATTGAGGGGGCACGACGCGTACATCTGAAGCGCCCGTCGGACGTAATGAGGTACACTTGCTGGGGAGCTGATTTGGGCTGCATAACGCATGTACTGGCGCACGATCGCCGGTTGATCATGCACGTCTATAAACCCTCACATGAGTGCGCCTACTCTACAAGGGGGGAAAAACAAGCACCTTGCATCCAATGCATCCACTCATTGCGCGACCCCCGGAGATCACCTTCGACCGTGAACGGCGATGAGCCGGCATAGATCAAGATAGGCACTCGACCCCTATCCGCATTATGCACAGCCCCCGCGAGTGCCTGTGGGTACGAAAACATTACGATGGATGGGTGGGCATGATGCAGAGCAGCTTACCTGTGTCCCAGCGTCGACATGGACGATCACGGCAGCCGGCTTGCCGGTGACCTGTGCGTACCCTTGGGCGGCGCTCAACGCAACCATCTCATTGGGAGATGTCACGATCGTGAGTGCGTGGCTCCCATTCGTCGCTCGTTGGCGTTCGAGCTCCTCCAGCATGGCGGGATGGTCGGATCCCCAGTTGGCAAAGACATGGTCGATGCCCACCTGTGCCAGAGTGTGCAAGAAGAGGGAAGACGCAGTCAGCACCATGGTGAGGACCGCGAGATAAACCTGAGGGTGCGCATGGATCGGCTAATATAATATTTCAGCATCCTCATAAAGCAGTTTCCAAAGCCGATTGTATGGGAGGAACTGCGGACCTCGCGCTGACCGAGCGGCTTGTGGCGGCTTATGTGTGATTTTTTCAGTCTGCCTTGGTAGTCTCATCGATTTATCCAGGTTGCAGTCTTGTAAGTGGTTGTACCGTGGACAGCGGGAAAAAAAGACGTAGGTGACGCTCTCGAACCTTTGACCCGGAAAGGAGTGGTGCCACCCCCAAAGATGTTGAGGAACAACCTGTAGTCATTTGTTGGACATAAGAGACACCCAACAGACATGTAAGCGAAGAGATATACCAAATTAGAACTACTTGGGTCTTCGGAAGCAAGCTTGCCTGAAGTTTGGTTTGAATGGAGGCACCAGGCTATCCCATCCCTCGCTGTCGCCATCAAGATCGCAGATGCACATGAACTAACGAAATGATCAGGAGCACCTCTCCGACCTCATCGCTGAACGGGGTACGGAAAGGACCGACATACCTCTATAGCTGGCCAAACCAAACTCGGATCTTGTGTTCTGGGCATGGTCATCACCGATGTACGTCGCTCTAGATCGTGCGATGGCGCACTTCTCTCTGTCCGCTGTCATAAGCTTCCTGGTTACATCGTAGTAAGCCGCAGCAGATATGAACGATCGTTATAGATTGCATAAGGAGAGAGACTGCCAAGATGGCACGCTTATATTGAAGTAGCATCCGATGTCGTCACCGGTGGGATGGCAAAGAGTTCCTGAAATGGTTCTATTGAGTCCATGGTGATGTGTTTAGGACTAACCTTCCATGCACGAGCAGCCGAACGCTTGGAACAAGTAGTGAGCCGGACACCGAATCATGGCTACAATATACAGCCGAAACCAAGGATACGGTTGCTGATTTCTTTAAGCTTCAAGCCGTTCGACCCCGAGGGCTAGAACGCTCGGCTCGGGTATGATCCTGATGGACTTACCCCGGGGACATCGGAATGGTGTGTCGGGGTGCTGCGATCCATGAATGTCAGCGTGTTGCTCATATACGCGAGGTCAGTAAAAAGGAAAGGTAGTTAAACATCAGCAATGCATGACATAAGCTCATAACACAGCCAATACTAGTCTCCACAGTCGCTCAAACAAAGAACACTGCCTGGTCGAATGGCCCTCATCACGATATCTGGGTATCCGTGTGCGGGCAAGTCCTATCGTGCGACACAGATCAAGGATCACCTTGAACAGCGGCTCGCGGACCCTTCCTATACTGGTCCATCGCTGACCGTGACCGTCCTTTCTGATGATATGCTCAACATTCCTCGGTCAGCGTATGACGGTGAGCCATTCAGTAACTTTTAGATGGCCAACGAAACGGTAACGCATACGATACAATCGAACGTGATGCGCCTCCTCCCCCTAAATGCATGAAGACAGCCCATCAGAAAAGCCAGCACGCGGGACGCTATTCACCGCACTCCAGCGACATCTAGGCAGTGACCGCATTCTCATCGTCGACTCACTCAATTACATCAAGGGATTCCGATATCAAATGTACTGTGCCGCCAGGGAAGCCAAGGTCCGCGTGTGTACGGTACGTGATGGGTCGGCATCCCCTGGGGCCATCTTCTGACTGATAGAGAAGTAGGTCTATGTGATCGCACCACCCGAGCAATGCCGCGAGTGGAACAAGGTGCGGGAAGATGGGCAATCGTATGCCCCTGGAACGTGAGCTTCTTGGCTTTAATCTTCTTGCGTCGATTGAATGTCTGGACATGTTCTCGTTAGTCTGGACAACCTCATCCAGCGATACGAAGAACCATCGTCGATGGTCCGGTGGGACTCGCCACTCTTTTCTGTACCTTGGACAGATCCTGACGTGCCCATCGACGATATCTGGGGTGCAATCACACAGGGCATCGTCAAGCCCCCAAACACAGGGACACAAACGGTACGTGTCGCAGACGCTATCCCTCAACTGAAGCCCTAGCGATAGGGACATCTTCCATTGCTCACTTTCGAGTACGCTCACAGGTTTCCAAAGCGCCGACAGACGCACTCCATACACTGGAAAGTATCACCAGTGCACTCGTCACAGCCATTGTCACCGCTCAATCGGCCTCCTCTTTGCCTGGGGGTACCCTCTTGCTCGAGGTCGCCACATCCACGCCATCAAGTACGCTCACCACCCGGATTACCCTGCCACCGCGCTACGTCACCCTCTCCGAACTGCAGCGTTTCAAACGTCAATTCGTGACGATCCATAAACGTGCGATCACGCTTGGGAGTACTGAAAAGGGCAAAGTAGACTGGAGCGAGGAAAGCGTGGCACGCAAGTTTGTAGCGTACCTTGAAGAGAACGTCGGCTTGAAGCTTTGAGCCCTTAATGTGTGTAATATGTCATGTCGTCTCTGAAGCAGCTAACCCTTCTCGGATGCGGAGTGTGGAACAGATAATCGTAGGACTGCCAGTATACATTGCTGCTCGACACCGGTTCGATGGCTGATAATCCATTATCCCGGTGTATGTCATCCACGGTGACTTGATCACCGCCGGACACAGTGCCAGATATGCCATGGCCCTTGAGTCGAGCGATCTAGGCGCATGTATCGGTGACAGATAACCCGTTCTACCCGGGGCGTGATACGTGTTTCACGATCTTTTAGGATACTCGCGAAGAAGCGAGACCGTGGATTCACAACGATGTGACCGCGCGTATCTCTGAGAAAAAGAGAGGCCGAAATGAGATGTGGTGCTGCCTTTTTCTATCTAGTATGCGACATTTGGGGCCCTGTGATCAAGCAGGCTGGATAGGATGATCGCCAAAGTCATTCCGTTTGGTGGCAAGGGCTGTCACGAGGAACACTACTGTCACCCGTATGTCCCTTTCATGATGCTTAGTACAGACGTCCGTCTGTCCGTAAGATGTGACAGATTCAAGTCGACCGACTGCTGTCACTGCAAGTCCAGCTCCAATCTCCTCCCTCTCTCTCTTTCTCGATCGGCCCCAACCAAGGCTCACGACCTCGTTTTCCAAATACCACCGCCAATCGCACGGTACGGTGGATTTCCAGGTGAGTTACGGGATTCTAAAAGACGCCATTCCTCTGCCCATTCGTTCATTCGTGCCAGCTTTCAATACTCATTTCGCGGAGTGCGACCGACCCGCTGTTCGCCCGCATACGTTTTGGCACCGTCTATCACATCACCATGTCGGTCCCAACGTTCTCCAGCATTTGGATGTGAGGCAGGCCCCGTCGTGCCCACAAGCCCAGTCAGTCAACACCATGTTTGATCTCATCACTCTCCCGTTGCGAGACGCTGTCGCCAGGTCTCTGGACGCTTGTCAATAATGTCACCCAGAATGGGATCCGGTGCCGTCCGCGCTGACGGGACAGATCAGGCGACCCGACCATCCCCGTGGTCATATCTGCCAGCGTTGCGTTTCAAGCTTGAAGCACGCTCTAGACCAGTGGGTGCATGTGACACGCACCGCCGCCCGACGCACATTGTCGTGTCGCCCCGATACAGCAGGGTGAGAAGCAGACGCTCTGTGTCAGGCCAGCTACGGTCACGGATAGAAACCCGACCGTGGGATGGTCGAACGCGGGGCACGGGCGATCAACGTGGCGGCTCAGGATAAGTTCTCGCACGCGCTTCACCTGACCTTCCTCGAGGCAACTCGGGCTCCCCCGTCACGAGGACCGGTCATGAGACCCGCATGACGCCCATGTCTTTGCCATCGACGGAGGTCTACAGATCATCGTTATACGTGCGTAACATTCGACGTGGACATCTGATGCAGCGACGTTGAATAGTTGCCTCTCGCCCCTCTGATCGCTTATTACGAGAACGAAATAAACGTTATAAGCGCCGGAGTGCCGGTTGCGAAGCAGATGAGACACTTCAGGTTGTCAGACACGAGCGATGCCGAGTATGGGTGTCTGAGTCAGTGACACTTCAGGGACGCCTTCACGATGGCTTGAGGTCGACCCTGTGAACCTGTGAACAACGCTCTTGGGGGAGATCTCTAGGCAAAAGTAGCGTTGGTATGATTCATAGATCTGGGCTTGCGAGGTTTCTCGACAAGAGGACACGGATATGTCAAATGTCGCTTTATTCTAGAATTCACATTCAGGGCCGATGATATATGTATATAGTTGTACACCCACAAGGCACGCCTCACATCAAAGGTACGTAAAAGACATGGAACAAGTCAGGACTAGCCAGGTATTTAGAAGGCAAGGGTTTCAAATAAAAGGCAAGAAAGGGCATAGAACTAAGATAGTCGGTGTCCAAATTCCGAAAAGCAAAACGCAAGAACGGCCGTTCAGATCAGTGGATATCATTTTTCTAGCCGGGTAAGAAGATGACCGTCAAAAGAAGGAAAGAAAGCGCGAGGTCATGTATAATGCAATGGCGTGATCCAGAAGCCCCACCTGTGCTCCACTGCTCGTCCGCTAGCAGTTGCCCACTTAGCGGCGCCTCGGCATTTCGTCGTACTCGACTTGCTGATTGACCGTTATTTGCACACCCACTCTCGATCCCATTTTGTCTGATTCGTCCTCTCCAACGATCGGGAGCATCACCTTGGCGTCTCGGCCTGGGGTCGCCTCGACAGAGTTCTTGTCAACGTCCCACGCGCCCTCTTCTTTACTGCGAGCGGCGCCAACGCTCTTGGTCTGAGTGTGAATGTCGCCAATGGTGTATGTTGGTGCACCACGCCCACGTCCGACGCCCATGGCAGTGCCACTGAGGCTGCCACTTGCACCGCTCGAACCACCTGATCCGCTCGAGCTAAAGCTACCCCCATTTTCAAGGGGACCTCTCACACCCAGAATGATGCGCATGCTCATTGTTGCGGTGAGAACGCCCGCCATACTGGTGACGATCGTCTTGATGGGGTCGGTGTTGTCGGTGGGGGTCATGATAAAGTAGAAGAAGACGTTGACGAGGTTGACGATAAGAATGGCGCCGTAGAGGTTGAGGTGATCACGAAGCATGAGCCGCCAGGGGGTGAGAGGTTTGGCTTCCAGGGTCCGGACGGACCGTAGGACGGCAAGAGAAAAGGTGGTTGCGTAAAGGAGGGTGGGAGCGAGCCAGTAAATGCCAACCCAGCTCTGGTTGTTCAGAGGTCCAGCAATGCATCCCTGGCCATCGTAGAGATGGACGGAGCGATAGAAACCACAGCAGATTGCGGTGACGACACCCTGGACGAACAAGAGAGCGAGGAGGATGGAACGAATGCGGACCTCGTGCTCGTAAATGGCGGTCACACGGATGACATGTACAGTGGACGCAGCAAAGAGAAGGATAGCTGTACAGATGGGTTCATAGGGCCAGAACCGCATGCAATCTGGATCCTGTTTCACGGACGTGGAGAAGAACATGGCGCCTGAAAAACGACGTGAGGTGAGAATAAGCGCTGGAACAGAAGACACACCTGAAACGACGAAATCTGAGAGGACCCATATCTGGAGGAAGTAGTAGAGGATCTTGAGTGCGGGCCAAGACTTTGAGCGGCCAAGTCGGTACGATCTCGGTGTGAGGACGAGGGTGTCCCAGGCGAGGACGGTGAGCGTGCAGACGTAGAAATACTTTTGCGCGGATAGATGTGAAGATAGCTGGAGCGAATACGGAAGACCTGAGCTGTCGGTGGTGTTCGACATGGCGGTGAAGGAACAAGCGAAGGGGACGGCTGAGGCCCGTTTTATGTTCAAACTGGACACAGCAAAGGATCAATCAGATCATTATATAATAAGACCCTATTACTACTATTCTCTGTCGTCGTTGCCGTTGTCCAGCTCGACCCTTCCGAGTCGACCATGTCGACCAGCAGCCCTACTACCCCCGTGGACGGAAGCTCAAATACGAGCGTGCCCACAGCGACGTCTCCGCAGTCAAACTCGAACCCAGCGTCGCTATATCTGTGCGTGGCACCGCCCTCGGTCATGGGGCGTCGCTCACCTTTACCGTTTTGTCCACTCCCGTCATCATGGACTCGACCAGTTTCACGTTGCTTGCCACCGTTCTTGTCCTCGTGTTGCTATCAGCATCACTCGTTCTCAGGTCCTACGTTCTTCGCAGGCGGTACAGGCAGGGCTTCCAGCAGGCCGTCGCCGGTGGTCTGTTCGGTGATCTTGACCCGAACGCATTCAATCGTGCGGGCGAATTCGGAGCCCTGGGCGCCTTTCGTCGTCCTCGACGAGTAGGTCCGAAACCTGTCTTATGGGACGCTTGGATACACCCTGCTGGAAAGGAAGACACTTGGTCCTCTATTACGGTATGCTCCCCCTTGGCTCCATTTCCATCATGATAACGGACGTTATCGAATCTCTGGCACAGCCTGTTGCTGTGCGTTGTACCCCCACGTTATCGCCACCAATATTGGGCCCTCCGTCGTCTAATGGACCGCTCAATTCTCCGCGTGCGCACCAATCCCGACCCTGGCCCCCCTTCTTCGCTCCAGTCCACTTCACGCAACCCCTTTCTCTCTCCGCCCCGCCCTCCAGACAATCACCTACGCCTATCGGATCCCCCGCTCTTGCTAGCACTCGATCGCTCCCGGCTGCATCAGCACCTTCCGATCAGAGCGCCGACGCCAAAAAGGATGCAGCCACAGTTGCCGTCTGCGTACTGGTCGCCATGCCAGATGTGTCTGCGCCCGTGTATCGTCTGGTAGCCGATGCCAAGGGTAAAGGCGTCGACCCACTCGAGTCTCAGCCACATCAACAGACTGCGGATCTGTCCTTGCCGTCACCTTTACAAAGATCGGGTTCACGCACGACTGACCCTGCGGGGGACCAAGAGGGGCTCCCGCTCCTCGAATTTGGCGTCGTCGAGGAGCGGACGGGCGAATGGGTATATGGAGAATCAGGATGGGAGCCAGGAAGAGGCTGAGGTGACGACGACGACCAGTATCTCTCCATTGTCGTTTACCGTACAGCGATTAATGTATCCACCTGTAGCTCCAAGTATTCTTTTGCCGACCGCCGCGTGCCAGACACCCAGGGATGTGCTCGTGCCCTTCTTGAACCTTGTTCTTGCCATTCCTACACCATCTCCCGAGTAAGTCGAGTCACGAGACGGCGCGTGAGAGGGAGAGCGGTTCTCTGTCCATCAGGACTCCACCAGCTTCGTCAGCCTAGTCCTTATCATGCTCTTTTCGCACTCACCTACTGATGTTCCCCGTTCGTCCATCGGCGCTGATTTACTCGTCGCTCGAGCCCGACTGTTCGGTTCCCAACCTACCCTCGCCGCTCGCTCGCCCGATAAGTTTAAAGTGCACTTCCCAGCCGGAAAAGTTCACGGTTTTTCGCCTTCGCATCTACACCATTATACCTAACCAAGGATAACTTCGATCGCTCTTTCCATTCTACAGTCGCCTGTGTCGCAGTGGTAAGGGATCATCCTTGCCCAGACACCGCACTCGATAAACGTAAGCATGTCGCTTCCAGCCGTGCCACGCATGTCTCTTGAGCCTGCAGGTTCTCGCTCCCCTGCACTGCGTCCCGAAGCTTTTGGACGAACTCAAAGTGATTGAATGTAAACGCATACAGCCACCGCCGACTATCGGCGCAGGTCACGACCACGATCACGGACTATGGTGCACGATGCCTTGGCGCGCGCTCGCACCATACAATGGCTGCAGCAAGGCGCACCTACGCAACGGATCTAGACCAGGCCCTTTCCCCTTAGTGATCAGGCACCCGGGAAACGTAGTGGATCGCAATGCGTCTTGATCCGGTTTCATAGTGGGGGAACCTCTGGTCGATCGCGATCACGGTACCCCTCGGGATCTGCAGACACCCGCTCTCCGGTCACGATCACTGATCCAGCCCGTCTTCTGAATACCCTTGCCCTCATTCCCACCGACCTCGTCTGCGCTGGGAATGCTTGCTAACGCGGGAGTGGGGACACTGATCGTGCCCGTGAGGGAGGAACTGGCTCGACGGGTTGTGGTATGCGGCGTATGCCGCACCGTGCGACACGGGCACCGCGGCCCTCAGGGACATGCAAACCAAGATTCGGTGGTTGAACCTCTCGACATGAATTTGGTGTACTGTCGATACACCGCTCGATAACCGCGACCCAAGTACGTCGTAAACGTGCGTCCCCTCTCAGTCCAACGATGATATCGTTGGCGCTTTTGGGTTGTCGCATCCCAGTGACTGCAGAGATAGCAGAGCGATCTTGTGGTCGAGCCGGACCTTCATCGCATGATCGGTGCGTCTGCTTCTTTCCTTTGACCACTTTCGAGTGGCATCTGCGTCACGAAAACCGGATTTGTGTACTTTCTGGGGCGCTTGTCCTACTTTCCTCTCGAGCTCGCGCATACGCTCTTACATTTCACCCCCTGACGCCGTCGTTTCTTTCCCCTGTGCTTCTGATCTTGTATACAATACAATTGTATACCGGTGGTCCACTCGACCTACGAATACAATCCGCCACTCATTCTCGTCCTCCTTCGCCTTTGGCTTCAAATTGCTGTCACTGTTCTCACACTCCGTCCTCCTTCGCCTTGTTTCCTCCCCTGGGAATTCCCCCATCCGTAGATGGTCGGGGAATACCACTTCCCGCGCATTTTTTCTTCCAATGTCTGGATAGGAAACCGAGGGTATGCGCTAAGTAATTACTATCGTTGAATCATAGATACAACAGGACGAGTCGACCAAGAAAGTATGCGATATAAATATAGAATGGAGACCCACGCTCTCCAAAGCCCCCTATTACCGTTCTGCACATATGATACCATCTGCACAACACGCGCCTCCCACGTCAGTCCGACTCAATCCGTTCCTGGACCACTCTCCATCCCTCGAGCTTCCTCGTGTATTCGATGTGCGTCAGGCAGGGCATGATCGATTTGAAACAGGCAGCGATGGCGTGCATCGTCGCATCCCCGATGGGCGAGTGGCCGACACAGAGCTTCGTAAGCCGCCTGTTAGATACACCCCATCCAAACTCTCCCAACGGCGCCGGGGGTGGAATGCATCCATCGAACACGATATGGAACGTCTCGAGGTGCTTGCAATGCGTCAACACTGCGATCACCGCCTCGACGCTCGCCACGGGTTCCGCTCCCATGGTGTGCGGGTTCGCAGTACCGAGCTTCAGACTGCGCAAGTGTGGGAGAAATCGGACCATGCGCGCATAGTCCACGTCGGTCGTCCACGCCGTGAAGAGATGATCCAGGTCGAGCTCGCGTAGGGCAGTAAACTCGATGATTGCAGATACGAGGGGGGCCAGGAGCTTCGGAGTGTCGCGCAAGGGCACCCGGGCAGAGTACGATAGCGGTTGGATCGTGAGCGCCAGCAAACGAGATGTATCGAGGCGACGAGGGAGAAGGTAGAACACGTCCTCGCTGTCCAGGTCCTCGTGTCCGTCCGCACAGAGAACTAACCGAAACCTGATGGGACTCGCATATGCAGTCTCGAAAAAACGGGCGCAAGCCGAACGGCTGGTTGCACTGAGCGAGAACTCGCGGACCGTGTCTGGAATGGTGCCGTTGTAGGCAGGTGAGGAACGGTGGCAAGTAATACCGAGGGCCTCAAGACGCTGTTGGCTGAACAATTGGTCCATCGCAGATTGTGGAACGAGGCACGTTTGCAGGGTTCGCAATCTTGGCCACTGGGTCACCATCCTACCTATGTCTTCAGAAGGCTTGTAGGAGCAATGGAATGTCGGAACGATGATGAACGAGGTGACGTTTGGACAGTGCCTGGGCAGATATGCGAACACGGCCTGTTCTGCTGACGAATAAGCTGTTCTGGGAACAAGAAAGAACGTGATTTTGGATATTGCGGGACTTGCAAAGTATTCGAGCAAGGAGATCGAGGAATCCTTGCCGACCTGGAGCGAACACTCAAACCACCCTAGCTCTGTGAGATTGGGAAAGAGGGGGAGATAGGCTGGAGGACAGTGTCGAACGGCTGCGATAAATCCTTGTTTGCATAGCATGAGAGCATGCATGTCACGTCCGTGGAGAACTCTGACACGCGCCGCGTACTTGTGGAAAGTCGACCACCGCACGTCATCCACAGAGGATGCGGTCTACAAATGTGATCAGCACGATTCAATGAGATACCACAAGGGCCACGAACAACTGGGAAGACGTTGAGTAGAGGCCTGAAGTCATAAAGATCATGCCACAGAGCGTCCAGTGCAGGTGGACTGAATACATGACATGTTCTAGCCAAAGATGCGAGCGTCCTCTTGCTCGCTTTGTCGTCCCAAGATGATTCAATGAACCTGAAGATGAGACGCAGAACTTCAGAGAGGCGCAGACAGCGGTGCATGATGGTGGAAGTGTACAACCCGTGCGTATGGACCACGAAAGCGTGCGGGAGTATTACTTAATATCCACTGTGGACAAACAATGTCAGGAGTTTACTCACCCTCTGAAGAGCGTGCAGGAAATCCTGTAGTTACGTTCAGTGCCATTACTGATGAGTCAGACGCAGTTATGAAGTAGCATGGATGCGTTTGAGGATAGTCCAAATCGAACAGAACGGAGGTACATGAAACCACCGTTACTCACTGCGGTGCCTTGAGTGAAAGTTCATGGTCGGTCCAGTGAACACAGCTCAAGACTGTGGGAGCATGCATGGTGGACTTTGAAACAGCCTTGAGCAACCGTGAGTAGTTGTGAGAGGTGGAAATGACTGACCAGACGAAATAGATGCGAGTCATCCTTTGCTCGTCGACAGGATGAGGGTCAGATTCCTCTATGTCTCTGAAGCTACAACCTGCGCAAAGTGGGTAGTGGAGGCTGCAGCCGAAAAACCAAGATCAACTCACTTTTCACTCCAGTGGCCTCGGACTCAGAGCCCCAAGCGCCTCCACTGCGGTACGAAGTACGCTTGCTTTTTTGCCAAACGGACGATAATAGGGTGCTGTTGCGCAGAGTCCAGGCGGTGTATCACATATCTGTTGCTTATAAAGAGTTTTCAGGAATCACGACGCCACAGCAGATGCCAAGCTCATAACGTCAGACATAAGCTCTGCACTGCGTCGGACGCCTTAGGTCCTTTTGGTATTCCCTTGTGCTACTTGCACCGGGTCAACAGTCGCGCAGTCACCGCGACCTCTGTCAAAGGCTGACTGCCTTTTTTTTTTTGGACTGGTATAAGTTATACCAGTCCAAAAAAAAAAAGAGTCAAGTTCACGGTCATTCACGGGCATGTTCGACGTTCAGTGTTGACTAAACCGAAGGCCAGGTTCGGTTCAGCCGTCATCGAAGAACTGAACCCAATTGAACCCATGCAACACTAGGTATATACAATTACCGGCCAGTACTTGGCTGATGTGTTTGTGTGGATCTCGTTCACCACGTTGCTGGCGGTCTTTGAAGTGTCAAAGAGTGTTGAGACCGGTGTTGAGATCATACCAGAGGTGGGCCGATCGTCGAGTACGAGCAGATAGCCGTCGTTGGTCGTCCAGCGCTGACTGGAGGACTAATGGAGATCCACTCACGCGGGGTCATTCCAATGCAGCATCAAGCCACGCTCAGCAAAGACGTAGGAACCAATTCAACAGGACCGCATTCAATGACATCGTACTTTAGTTTAACGTGATATCTGAACCAAAAGGCCTGGTTCCGAGTCGGATCGCTAGAAAAGT
>JBBPMX010000287.1:0-16383 GCA_038090515.1 Pulveroboletus cf. viridisquamosus | reverse complement strand
CCTGGTGACGGGCCAATCCTCATATTAACTCCTACGATACTCATCTGTGAATACCACTCGGTACACTTCACCAGTGTGAGTAAGGAGTGAGGACAGGGTGCAGAGCACCCAATACAATAACCTTACATAGGTGCTGTCAATGGGGGGCTCTCGTAGCTTGATTTCATTCTCCTGTCCCATCTTCGACTGCCGTCGTGAGGGTTCTATCCGCCTGTGATCCATTTGTCGTTATCCTTTTCGTGACGTAGATTACTTGTATATATCTTTCTGCATCAATCTAGTCGTTCTGCTGTGCGTGAATATGGCAATTTGCATAAGAAATACGTTCAGAGCAAGGATGGAGAAGCATGGAATATCATACAATAAAGGGGCGCAAAAAGAAGATATGACAAAATGTATACCTGCCAGTGGCCTGTTTTGGCCTCTTGCAACCGCCTCTCGCACCCTAGAAAAGCCCTCTGTCAACCCTCTGCAAAGCACTCGAGTAAGAGGAATCGAGCTGAAAGCATTGCGGGAGAGGGGCAGGATGACAGAGGATAGGGACAGGATAGTCGTAAAAACCCGCTATAGAACCTCTACAAACTGCCGGAAGGCAATGCGTGAGCAGTTGAGGCTTGTCAATGATGATTGCAGGCAGGGCGCAGAAATTGACCCAATCCGCTTTTGGAATTGAGAGGGATTAGCCGGCAGAGCAAATACCCTCAAGGTTAATTTAACTCTACAAAATAACCCCCCCTAAAGGGTGTGGGAACATCCCAAAAGTGGTGCCAAGGGTGTGATATTGACCGATCTGGGTGGCCCACTGGGCAGAGTGACAGTGCTTCTCGAGCAAGGACAATTGCCTCGTTGATATCCTCCATCGCCCCAAGCTTGTCATAACGATTGGAGAGGTTGACTGTAAGATTATTCAATGACATTGGCCGATTTGGGTGGCCCAGTGGGCAAAGTGCTAGTGCTTCTCGATCAAGGACAATGACCTCATCAATATCCACCATTTCCCCAAGTTCCTTGTACTGAGTGGAGAGGTGAAGTGCGAGATTGTTCAATGACATTGATCGATCTGGATGGCCCACTGGGCGAAGTACCAGTGCTTCTCGATCAAGGACAATAGCCTCATTGATATCCTCCATTGCCCCGAGTTTGTCATATCGCATGCAGAGGTGAGATGCAAGGTTGTTCAACGATGCTGACCGAGCTGGATGGCCTACTGGGCAAAGTGCCAGTGCCTCTCGATTTAGGACAAGAGCCTCATTCAGATCATCCATCATCCCAAGCTTGTTGTATCGAGTGGCAAGGTGGATTGTAAGGTTGTTCAATGACAATGGTCGATTTGGGTGGCCCACAGGGCGAAGTGCTAGTGCTTGTCGCTCGAGAGCAAGAGCCTCGTCAAGATCTTTCACTGCACCTAGCTGTTTGTACCGAGTGGAAAGGTGAACAGCAAGGTTGCTCAGCGATGTTGACCGAAATGAGTGACCCACTGGGCAAAGTGCGAGTGCCTCTCGATCGAGTGAAATGGCCTCATCGAGGTCTTCCATTGCGCCAAGCTTGCCATAACGAGCATAAAGGTGACTGGCAAGACTGTTCAATGGCGCTGGCTGGTTGGGGGGGCCCACTCGGCAAAGCACCACTGCTTCTCGACTGAGGGAAATGGCCTTGCTGAGATCCTCCATTTCCCCAAGTCCGTTGTACCGAGTGGAGAGGTGAGACGCAAGGTTAGTCAACAGAATTTGTCGAAGTGGGTGGCCCAATGGGCAAAGTGCTAGTGCCTCTCGATCGAGTGAAATGGCCTCGTTGAGGTCTTCCATCGCACCAAGCCTGTCATACCAATTGCAGAGGTAAACAGCAAGGTTGCTCAATGGCGTCAGCTGATCCGGGTGGCTCACTCGACAGAGTACCACTGCTTCTCGACTGAGGGAGATGGCCTCAATTAGATCCTCCATTTCCCCGAGCTTGTTGTACCGAGTGGCGAGGTGAGATGCAAGATTAGTCAACGAGGATCGCCGAATTGGGTGGCCCACAGGGCGAAGTGCTAGCGCATCTCGACCAAGGATAACGGCCTCACTGAGATCCTCCATTGCCCCGAACCTGTCATACCGAGTGGAGAGGTCGGCTGCAAGGTTATTCAACGACGTCGACTGGCCTAGGCTGCCAACTGGGTGAAGTGCCAGCGCTTCTCGATTGAGGACAATTGCCTCGTTGAGATCGTCCACTGCGTCAAGCTGCCCATACCGAGTGCTGAGATAAAGTGCGAGGTACATCAAAGATGTCGACCGATCTGCGTGCCTCAAAGGGCATAGCTGCAGCGCTTCTCGACCAAGGACAATGGCTTCTTCAACATCCATCATTGCCCTCACCTGCTTGTAACGATTCCACAGATGAAACGAAAGCAGGTTCAGGGTGGCAGGTCGCCTAGAATGAATGGATGGACAAAGTTCCAGCGCTTCACGATCAATAGCAATCGCTTCGTCAATATAATTTAGTCCGTCCCCTCGCATAAACTTGGTGGCAAGGGCTGTTGCCTGTGCATGCAGCTCGTCAACTGGTAAGGAGGTTAATTTCACTATTGTCTGCGCCGAGAAGAGACACCTACGTCTTGACTCCATCGATGAACAGGCTACGTTAGTCCTAGTAATCTCGTGACCTGAGTGTGTCACGCCTGCCACGTGACCGCGTGTTGACAGAGATCAGACTGCTGTGGCTGGTTGGACTTGAGTTCTATCGGTCGCGTTGTAAGCTTCCATGCAGTGGTTACTTTCTCCCCTCCTCCTCCTTTCCGGGAGTGTGTTCGCTCAGATACCCCTCCCGCAACCTCCTTTCATGCCCCCAAATGCCTCAGCTGGAGCAGTCCCCACTTCCGGTGGTACCACCCCAAATTCTCAATGGTCTTCGCTGCTCGGTGACCTTCTCTACTTTTACGACGCACAACGCAGCGGTACCCTCCCCACGACAAACCGCGTCAAGTGGCGAAATGATAGTGCTCTCTCTGATGGTCAGGACGTCAACCTCGACCTGACAGGGGGATATTACGATGCAGGAGGTATTGTCTGAATCAGACAAGAGGCAGTTCTTCCTCACTTATCTCATAGATTACATCAAATGTACATTCCCATTGGTCAGTGTCTTTCCGCTCTGCGATGCCTTTACTTATCCGTGAACAGTCCTTCACGCTCATGTCGGTGTGTTGGGGGGCAACGGATTTTGGAAAGGGTGAGACTCGGACCTACCCTATTGTTGCCTCAACTGCTAATGGCTGGCGCAGGTTATGACTTAGCAAACCAAACGCCATACCTGGACGCCATGTTACGCTGGGGCCTAGATTGGCTCATGAAAGTAAGTTGGCTATCTTCATGGTGGCTCGGGACTGTAGTTTATGCATTCAAAGGCACACCCAACAAACAATACGCTCTTCGTTCAGATCTCTGATGGTATTGCTTATTTTCCCACTGTGTTTTCATATTATCTGCTCATTCATTTTCTAGTCAATACAGACAACAACTATTGGGGAGGTGATTTGACCATACCTGGTCCGCGAATATCATATCAAATTAATTCCACTAGGTGAAGGCTAAAGTAGAAATACGGCTCACCCTCCTGACTTTTGGTAGCCCTGGTACCGACGCTGCCGCTGGTGCGGCCGCGGCTTTTGCAGCTTGCTCTAATCTCTATCAAAACCGTGTCTTCTCGAATTCGTACCCAGGACCGGCTACACTCCAAAATTCTACGTATGCATCCTTACTGCTACAGCATGCACAGGCACTCTACACTTTTGCTACGAGCACCCGCAAGACTGAGTATCAAAATTCTGTCCCCGAAGTGAATGATGCATATCCATCCTCAGGGTATGGCGACGAACTCGCTATAGCGGCGCTGTTCCTTTCATTGGCGACAAACTCTTCTTCGCTGTATCAAGAGGCACAATCTTACTATTCACAATATAACTTCTCTGACTACAAAGGTGTTTTCAACTGGGATGCGAAAACTCCCGGAATACCTGTATTATCTGCACAGATCGTGCAAGCGAATCCCGCTTTGGGCAACATTTCCGCTTGGCAGGGTCAGGCTGAGGCCTACTTCGATGGAGTTGTATACGGAGGTGGAGATGGGTATTCCACTTCTGGTATGATTTTTTATTTATCCTTGGGCTGGCATCTCATCAGTCGATAGGTGGTCTTTTGTACTACTCAGGTGACTCGGATGAAGCCAGCCTCAACCCCGCACTCAACGCTGCTATGCTCCTGAACCGATACGCACCACTCGCCTCAACCCAGATAAAGAAGAAAGATTACTATGTAATTACACATCATCCTTCCGCTTCTCTGGTTGACTACGGAGCTCTCAGAACTTTGCGAAGAGCCAAGTAAATTATGCTCTTGGCAAGAACCCAATGTCTGGTTGGTGTAGTGTTCCTAGCTATGCGGCGTCCCTAATGTATTCACTCCACCCGCAGTCCCGTACGTTGTTGGTGTCAATCCCAACTCACCTCAGAACCCGCATTCGGCGATGGCAAGCGGTGGAAACAATATCAGTGATATTGACAATGATCCTCCTCAAGAAGCTTATGTATTATATGGTGCCGTTGTCGGTGGACCAGACAAGTTCGACCGTTACTTTGATATCCGCAGCGACTGGCCGGAGACCGAGGTTCGTTGGTAGAGACGAGTAACAATGTCAATGCTCATCTACTTTCTAGCCTGCCTTGGATTATAATGCGCCTATGTTGACCCTTGCCGCCATGCACATCCTTAACGATACGTCGGATCCATATTACACGATTTTGCAAGCTGGTGCTTACCAGTCCAAACGGCCGAAGGGTATGCCGTGCGATGCAGCAATCAAGCAAGGTTGCAATGGCCCACAACTCAGTCAAGGTGGGCAGATCGCAATGGGGTTCGTCGTCGGTCTTGCCGGTGTTATCATTTTCTCATTGATTGGGTGGTGGGGGTGGCTAGTATACCGCGGAGACTATGATCCATGCTATTAGTTGCTCGTTGCTCATCATCTTTTCTTATTTTATCTACCTCATTTTTGCTTGTGTGTCGTGCATGTGTAAAGCCGTCTGGTGTAAATAAATGGAGCATAAATGTAGACGTGCTTTGACGCCAGCGGAACTGTTCGAAGCCGCTCGGTCTTTGCCTCAGTTGACTCTCAGATGTTCAATTCCCCGTCTCGTTCGTCATCGACGTCGTTCTAGCCTAAGCTTTCCTCGCTCTTCCGCACCTACTTACTATTCTTCTTGCGCTCGCGGAGACACCCCCCCGCTTGGCGCTTCATTCGTCTGTCGTGCGCCACATGTCAGTCGGAGCCTCTATGGCTCTCTGGCGATATGGAGGAAAGTTGTCATAATGTTGGATGTAAGCAGACCCTCTGTAATCCGAGGCCCTTGTCTGCCAGAACGGCCCACACTGTGGGGATACAACAAACCAACCAAAAGATGACGCGAGACATATTCCACCGACAATCGTACATGTTACACCGATACACGTTATGTGGGTTCAGTAAACCTGTCAAGCAGACGTGAGCAGATCATCATGAGTAAATCTGGTGACATTCACCTCGAGTACGTAACGCTCCTCCTCCTTCAAGGACCCGATAAAATCGTCTGCCGATCCCCTCGTCATATTCTCGTTCTTTACCAGTGCGCCCACCAAGGCCTCGTAAACGTCTGGCACGGGCCAGGTAGGACCGCAAAGATAGAACACGCCGTTCCTGTTTTTCAGCATGTCCGCCAGGGATGTAGCGTCCTCTAACATCTTGTGTTGAATGTAGACCTTCTTGGGACCGTCACGGGAAAATGCCAGACCGGCCTTCGTGATAACCTTGTCGAGGATATAGGCCTCTATCTCTTCACCATAAAGGTATTCTTGGTGCTGGTGACGAGAACCGAAATAGTAATATGTAGGACCGACTTTGGTGCCTTTCTGAGAAAGCCATGCGCGGTATTGGAGGAAAGCGCGGAACGGTGCGGCACCAGTACCAAGGCCAGCCATAATGATAGGTTGGCTGTCGTCTGGAGGCAACTATTGCGTGCGTCAGAAGCGGAAAAGATGAAATATGTGAATGTTCCACCTTCATGACGCTAGGCTTGACGGAGACAGTCACTTTTTGCCCAATCTTAAGGCCGGCCAGGTATCTAGTGCATTGACCGTAACGGGGCTTTCCTATCCATATATTCAGTGTCGTTCAATGATAAAGTAACAAAATGTTCACCATTCGGGGCTGTCCACTCAACTGTGACAACCAATAAGTCGATGCGATTGCCGACGACGCTCTGCGCACTTGCAATACTGTAGTGTCTAGGCTTGATGTCGCCGATCATCTCGCACAGTGTCTCAATGCCTGGTTTAACACTAGAATATCGCTGAAGAACTTGAGCGAATGTGACGGTGTCCTTTTCGCCAAGCTTCTTGAACGTTGACGAGCCTTCTGGGGAGCCAATAAATTCCAAGGCGAATTTCTCCGCAGGTTTGGCAGCATATGGTGCGAGGGTGGTATAGAACGACTTCGGTGGTTGCCCGAAAAGGTCAATCTGCTGTTGAAGAACCTGAAAAACAGTACGGCTGTGCATCTTCTCCCCACCATGGACGGGGATGGTGATCACCTGGTTAGGATCAACACCATACCACACACAGAAGTTCAACACTTCTTCCGCATCGTTCCATCCGTGTATCCCGAGCGCTTCCCCAATGGCATACTTGAGACCCGTGCCCTCAGTGTCAAATTCCAGATGGAATACATTGCGGTCATAGTCGAGCGGTGTGAGACGACGGTTCACGGTACACGTCACCAGGTAAGTGTGTTCTGCGAGCTCAGGATGGAGAGATGGAAGCTGCGGGAAGTCCTCGGGTTCGGGCGGGATAGGAACAGGGGGAGTGAAAACCGAGGGGAACAAAAGGTGCTTGGCAGCCTCGTGCCAGGAGGTCACCTTTGAGCCATTGTAGAGAGATTCTCCGGGACTAGTATCGACTCCGATGGTATTGAACTCGAAGGACCTGAGTGCGGATACACTTGTGGCTGCATCCAACGGGGTTTCATAGTTGAAGGGCAACTCGATTCGAAGGAGAGACTCCCAGGTGAGTGTATTGACTTTGGAGAAAACGCCATCGCGCAAGCCCTCGGGAGCGAGCCCCAGAGCTAGTTTGTGAAGGACGGGTTGGTTAGCCACCTCCCCGAGGTATAACCTCAAGAACGCGAGAGAGATTATCAAGTTCTCAGTAGCCTCCCTGGTCGCGAGGTCTTTGCACAAACCTGATGCTATCAGCTTTGCATCAATGGTATATAATCTTATCCCTCGTCGCAGGATCAATGCCGATACCTCATCAGGAAGACTTGCCAGTAATTCAGCGACAGACCACGAGGTAATGATGAGGACAGCCGACTTCGGCTTGGCGTAGTCCAGGACATGATGGGATTTGAGCAGATGGGGCTCGACGATACACATATAATCCGCCATGCCTTTGCCATTGAATGGCAGTGCCAAAGAGATGGGCAAGAAATTCTCATTACCGCTCCTTGGGGAAAGAAGGATGCGATCGGCGGTAATCCCACCTGCCTTGCTAAAGGCATCGCAGTCAGTCAGCCGACGCATAAAGATCCCATGAGAGAGCGTGTTGGCAGTGAGCTGATGGAAGAGAGTGAGATGGTTCGATGGGGTACTGAGGAAAACAAGGTTCGTCCCCGTATTCTCTAGACTAAGATCGACGAGAGAGCAATCAAAAAGTGACGCCAGATGGGAGTGAAATAGAGTCGGGTCAGAAATAAACTCCTTCCCCTTTTCCGGAGTAACCCGCTGGGCACGGATCATGGGCCCAGAACGAGCGGGGTTATAGAGAGATGCGAATACATCAGCGAAAAGAGGTCCCCGAGAGGTTTCATGGGGTACTTCGTCGAAGACATGGATCTCCTCCGCGGTGGAAGGAATAACTTTCTGGAATTCATCGGCTGCCCATGGGCGGAGGACTCTAACGATCACAACTGCTGCGCCGACAGTCCTTGACACCAACGCCTTGGCAGCCAGGGCGAGCTGCCCATTCAGCAGAACAAAGACGGTGCGCGCACTGTTGTCCCCGACGAATTCAAACGGCGCATAGCCAATCATGCGGACTGCTTCTGGTACCGGCAAGTCGAAGACATCCTTTACATGATTTGAAACAAAATCGTGACCAACTTCACGAGCGGCGCTGTGGTGGTCAAAAATGTGTGCAACATGCCAATTCTTGAGCTTGTAAGCGAGCAGTGCGAGGTCGACCGACTCTTGCGGGGTTGCGGAAAGTATGATGGCGAGAGACTCTGGAAGGATGCTGAGCGACGTGGAAAGCGAAGCAAGAGTGGGAGAAAGTGCGAATGTGTCTCCCACGGCAGTGACCGCCGGAACCTGTATGACCAATCTGCTGCGAGAGGAAGCGGGGGGTAAATAGGCTAGGGAGGCTGCCATTGCGATCAGCCCAATCGGAGTAGTGTAGGTGGTCAGGACGGAGCCATTGATAGTATCCTGGCTGGTACCCTCGGACAGCCGCCCGATAAGACCGAGGCCAGCACCAGCCCGGGTCTGGAGGGGGATCACGGGGGCAGAATGGTCGAGAGACGTGGCCCACGACCTTGTAAGGGATCCGAAGCCAATCTGTTCGGCGATGTCGTAGACATAGACGGCGGAACTGAGGGTATTTCTAGATGCAAAGAATTCGATGATGTCTGAAGCGGAACTGCCTTGTGGGGGGCCTCCGGGTAACAGATTGAGGTTGTCGGCGTGACCGACAAAGATATGGGAAGAAGCCATTGACCGCGTGGTCAAGCCTGGGGGATACTAGGAAGAGATCTGACCTTTCTTTGGGCCATCCTTTAATTAGGACGGGGGTGGGACTCGATTGTGCCATATTGGATTACGTGATCTGGCAGCTGAGAGGTACAGGCGGAGTTGAATCGGAGTTATCGGACGTGTCTTTATTTTCTTTATTTAAATTAGGATTACATTGCTTATCACTGCCAAATCTTATGTGAACACCTCAAGTCAAAAGGGTATTCAACCGACTCATTGTTGATAGGTGGATAATACGACACTGTATCGTTATAATCCCCACAGCCGCGTTACTCCCTAACTGTGTGGAACAGCCGGTCACCCTGTTTCGACGGTGTCAGGAGGATCGGACCAGCCAGGCGTACCACTCACAGTATCTCCGAGACCGGGCGAGATCAGACCATTGGGGGTTAGGTCCGGATCTACAGCAGCAACCCAGATCTGGCCAAGTGCCTCAGTCGACCAATCAGGGACGGCCAGGAGACTAAATGGTCACCTCGAGATCGGGGTAGTTGTCCTCAATGTGCTTCAAGCCGGGCTCTGATCCAAGCACGACGAGAAGCTTTATCTTGTTCACTGTGTTGCATGACTTTCGGTGCGGCAGCCGTGGTGAGTGTTACTCACCAGGAATTCCCCAATCAAGCAACATGGTCATGGCGGCGCACGCGGTTCCACCCGTAGCCACAAGCGGATCCAACAGGAATACCGTCTCGACTGGTGGGACAGATGGCAACTTGGAGAAGTCTGCCCTTCCAGACTCGGCATTCAGGCGACGCTGGAGTAGTGTAGTACGTACACTCAACTGGCTGCAGGCTCACTTTCTCGCGGAACAGGCCGAGGTGATAGACTGGCGCTGCACTATACGTCCAAGAATAGATGCCAAGGTGAGAGCGTGAGGGGGTTCACATACGGGAAAAGCTTCAAAAGTGCATCCGCCATGCCTAAGCCAGCCCTAAGAATCGGAGTCAGACCAATCCGTGGCTTGATGGAGGTCCCAATGAACGGTCCAACGGGCGTGTGCTATCGATGAGTCTCAGTGTCAAGCCTTACGCGAGGATGGTGCGCTAGTCAGAATTGCGCTCACTCCGTGGAATGGCTCTTCCTCCAACTCCCTCGAGGCCTCGATTCCCAAAATAAAGCTGATGTCGTGGATGCCCTGCAGATGCCTCAGTCGATCCTGCGTTTACTGTGAGATCACTCACCTCGCGGAAGTCTTTCGAGTTGGTCGTCGCCAACCGAAGTTGCGACAGGCGTGCATTGACGATGGGATGCGATAAGACGTGGCGTTTTCCTGGCATCACGGTAGGAAGAAGAGAACGAATTCTCATAGATCTCCGAATGACCCAGGAGATAACTATACGTATATTAGGCAACAGGCGCAGTACATCCTTTCTCAGCGTATCTTGTACTCGCACGACTTCAAGATGTGACCACGACGCACAAGTCCCCTCCACGCCTGCTCTGAAATGACCGCTCTGGCTACTTTTTTGAACTGAAACAACATAAAGTGACTGTTGTGGTCGTCCTGTGGATTGTGTTACGCATGAACAGCCGACAGCGTGCACAACGACTACCTTTGTCTGAAGCTTGAAGCCAAGGGAGCCGACCAACGATATAAAGTCGTCTACACTCGTAAAGCGGCTCGCAACTTCGGCGATCATCAACTCGCCCCTGTCGCTTCTGTGAGCATCCCTTTTGAACAAGACCATAATACGCTGCCCACCCTGGTCGAAGGATTCGCCACGCCTCGCTTATGCATTTGGGCCAATTCGTACTCATCAAGCTGAGCGAACAAACAACGACATCGACGACTTGAGCCTCGCCCTGGGTGGACTCTGTCGACTGTGGTTCAGAACCTGGCAACGGCACTCGTGAACAGATATCAGCTTCAATTACATGGACTCCGTCAGACACCAGATCGAACGACAGGACGATGAAGTTCTTCGCAAGGAGAGTCCGAGCGAGCGCAGCATCCCCACATCCCAGGTCTGCGATCACTGTTCTGATGGGATACGACGATAGTTCGGAAACGTAGTACGAGACTGGATTCGATGGCCAGGACTGCACCTGGCGTCTGAAGCCAACATGATACTGCATCTGAGTGAGCTTGCGCCGAGGTAACGATCATTCGCACTGACGTCTTCAAAAATTTTGGGATCGTCCTTCATCATCTTGATCGCTTCGAGACTACTTGACTTGTACAACGTTTCATTCAGCAGTCTAGCTCATCGCGTAGGTTAGCTCAATAGATTTCTGCCGAGCTAAGAACAAACCTGAAACGAGCACCATCCAAACTTTTCTTTAAATTTTGCTGGAGTGGGGTTAGACCGTTCGTGTCCTGTACGGCGGCAGAGTCCTCGGACACACTCGTGGGCTGATTTACATGCTTTGCATTCTTTTTCTTCTTTCCTGGCGAAGGGTCTTTGACAGAAGGGGTCGATGAGTCCGCCGTAAGAACTGCAGTCTTTGTCTGGCCATATGGCCTTCCCTGGGGATGGAGATCCTCTCGACGTTGATCACGGCGGGAGGGCTGTGATGTGGGCTTGCTGGGCTTTCTTTTTCTCTTCTTCTTTAATGATCCATCGCCCGCGTTGTCACTGAAAGCGGGGCCGCCTCCGAGAGAGCCTACCAGTTTGTCGATGTTGGCCTGAGCAGTCCGGAGCAGATCCTGCTCTTCCGAGCTGGCAGTGTGCTTGCGCTTCTTCGACTGGCGTTGGGCAGAGACTGGGTTGGATGGCACGGACCAGCCGGGAACGTCGAACAAGGCTTTCATTGAGAATGGGTCGGTGTGCGGTTTAGTCCAAGTGATTTCGAGTCCGCGGCAGCAAGGAAGAGCAGTTTGGTATCATCATCCTTCTACTCGTCATGTCACTGCGTTCGTCGAGCACAGGTCAACCGATTCGCGAAGAATGTGAGTCTTATCGTTTCTCCACGATAGGATGGAAATGCGGATGTCGCGTTTCTACAGCTTTTCTGTTGCGGGAACACCCGCGTTTTACACGCCCTACATTCGTACCAGTGCACCATGCATCGTGCTGGACAGGTACAGGTATAAAGCAAGCTCTATCCCAGCGTCGCACATCTTCTCTATAACTTCCAGGTCGTGATCTGTCCGTTTGCACCATTCTTCATCTGATCCAATGAACGGAGCGAGAAGCAGGGAGATCGCACCTCCCTTGGCAAGTTCAGCACAGAAGACACATAAAACGGGCGTCTCCAAAGTGCGCCCAGTATCTCAAACGGCCAACCGTTCTGTGCTGGATCCTCACCAACAGGCGTCCAATTTGCGCCATTCTCAGGTACTCGCGTAATGACATGGGAAACTACGCAGCTCTGACTCAGCTGCAGGATGGAAACACCACCTCGTCTTCGATATCCGCAAGTTGCAGCCACAGCAGGATTCCGAGTCCTGGATCTATCAAATATCTTCCTTCCTCTCCGGCTGAGGCGGCTGTAGTGGGTGATCCTGCTCACGCTTGCTTTTTATTACTGAGTTGATCCAGTCGTCTCTCTCCGCCCCTACCATGAACTCTGCGATGGCAGTAGACGTGGCTATTCCAAAGAATACTGGCCAACATTTTGCGTCATATGTGCGTCCCTCTCTCGTCGACCTGATCTGGCTGGCTGACGGGTTTGGGTGATGTATGGTTCACATCCGTCATGCCGATTCTAGAACGGAGAAAACGGCGTGAATGGCACCGTATCATCCCTACCCCCGCAAGAGTCAGGAAATGTCTACGTATATATTGGCAACATTTATGTCGAACGTGTCTTTTGATGCTCACATTCCAGGACGAGCTCGCGCTTCTCCACGATGGCGCCAGCGATAGTCAGGGTCGCAGTAAAGACCACGAGCTGCGCACTGCCCCCATAATTACCCGCGATGCCTATGTGGCGGCGGGATATCGCGATACCATGACACAGTATGGCGTCCTAGGACGCGCATTGCATATATTGTATGTAGGCGGTTGGTTCCAAGTCCATGTCTAATGTGTTGTATTTTGTGCAGCAATAAATCCCAGCCATACTCGCCCATGGACCCACGCCTTTATGTCAACACGGTGAGGCTAGCATGTACTTGTCTACAAAAAACTCAACATTTCTCCTGGACCCTAGAATGCACCGTTCTCTGCGGTCGTCTGCGGTGTCCAAGGGTCTGGCAAGTCCCACACCGTCTCGATTTTGTTGGAGAGCATGTTTATACCAAACTTGCGTCCTCTCGGCTTCTTACAAAAGCCCCTTTCGGGCCTCGTTCTTCATTTTGGTGAAGGAGGGCCCAGCGCCAGGCCATCCGAGGCTGCATGGGTGGCTTTGTGTAACATCCCTACGGTACAGACTCCTAGGGTCAAAGTTTACGTCTCTCGGTCATCGCTCAATACGATGACGGCTGTTTACGCACCTCTTGGGGACAGGGTAACAGTCGAACCACTTCTTTTCAAAAAGGATGAGCTTGATGCTCAGGCATTCTTGTCAATGATGGCTGTCGGTTCGTCTGAGTCTGCCCCGCTTTACATTCAAGGTGTCTTGGTCAGTGAAGACTTGGCTCTGTTTTCCGTCGCGACTTACAACTCCCAGTCGATTCTTAGAGATCTTGGTGAGAATTTTCGCTACGATGAATTTATGAAGCGCCTCCAAGACAAGAAAGAGTCGTTCAATCCGGCTCAGCTGACTGGGCTAGAACAACGTATGGCCTTGTTGACGTCTTTTCTGGATACCCGTGCCCGCTTCAGTTCACAAGACGAACGTTTTGCCGCTGGACAATTAACGATCATTGACCTTTCCGATCCATTTATTGATCCCGCATCAGCTTGTGGATTATTTGAGATTATTACTCGCCTGTTCGTCAGGGCAGAAGTTGGTACCGGCAAGGTGCTCGTGGTTGACGAGGCCCACAAAGTAAGTAATGGCGACGGTTATGCACGTTGCTCGTGGACCTTTTTCATTTTCCAGTATCTCTCCCCACACAAAACCGTATCGGGACTCACGAAATCGCTGTTGACCCTGGCGCGTGAACAGCGGCACCTAGCGATGCGCTTGATCATCAGCACACAAGGTGAGTGTTTGGCCTCCCTGGTTCACCCCATCCATTTATTCGCACTCATCCCTAGAACCGACCGTCGTTCCGCCGGTCCTACTGGACCTCTGTACTGTTGCCATCCTACATCGATTCTCCTCCCCGTCTTGGTGGGAGCACTTGGCGAAACACGTCTCCGCCGATATTTCCGCGGAAGATGCGTTTGACCGCGTCGTCAAACTCGAGGTAAGACTCCATGCACCGTGTACAGCACCCCGCCTGACGTGTGATCAACGGTAATGTGCAGACCGGGGAGGCTATTGTGCTTGCACCATCCGGCTTTGGTGTATTTCCGGACGGACCGCAAGGATCTACTGCTCCAGGAATCGCGAGGTCTGTCGCTTCGAGCCAGATTCCAAAGTTAAACCAGTTCGGGAGGCGTTATATCCTGATGAAGACGCGGCGTCGGGTGACGAGAGATGGTGGTGCATCGATATTGGTCGTGGAGCACTGACGCTACGTCCGTTTTGATGAGCCTTTGTAAACGACGATTATGCTTGCGTGTTGTTCTAAACAGCTAACAGTGTCGTAGGCGAGGAGCCTTTTGTGATCTAATACGATGTTTTTTCACGATGCCGTTGAAACGGACGAACTGGGAAATTTTGAGATGAGGATATGATTGATCTTATCTAGGACGTCATATTATTTAATCATTCCATTGTTGGCCTGGCCAACCACCAAGGTCTCTCCATGTTTCGTACAGCAGCCATCACGAAATCTCCGCTCCCCCAACTCGACTCTCCCAGCGTTCGGGAACTAGGATGGGCTGAGGATTCGGAATTTTACAGGGCCTACGATATCGTACTGCAGGCAGAAGAGCATGCCGCCAAGAGCAAGCCGGCGGAGGGGAAACTCGTCTCCGTCAGAGTTGCCGGATACCTGTTTCTCGAGTTTTTCGCTCGATCTCATATCTTCAACAGCATGCAACCTAGCGAAAAGCTTGTTAGTTGGTTCACCTCGCCACCCCAGAGTCCTCAAAGTACTCAACACGATGTCATCATCGACTACGGCACGCTTCTTCGTGACAAGTTCATTCGCCAGTGTACGTTCGCCCTTTTTTCCTGGCTAGACACTTACGATCGTTACAAGTCCGCACGGTTACACTCACCACCCCCCCACGGTCACAGCCGTCTTCGCAATCCTCACTCCCTTCCTTCGACACACTGGAGGACATGATCAAACATTCGATGAAGTCCACTGGCAAAGATTATAAGGCTTCCAAGGAGAAGGTACGTGCGTTATAACAACCGCTTATTTTCTCATCCCTCACGTTCAATCAGGCGCTGGCTCGCGATGGCTACCGCTGCGTTATCACGGGCATATTAAATATGGCATCGTACGAGAGCAATCCGCAGTTTTGGGAAGTCGACAACCTCCGAGCACTTTGGCTTCACACAGTTCACATTTTTAACGAGTCAACGATGCAAGGCATTGATCCTGCGGTCGAGGAGGACAACCAAGGCAGGTTGTTGAACAAGGTGCTTTTCCACCCATGGCAGCCAGATCCTCTTTTATACTCACCCACCGTGCAGACTCGTGCTGCTTCCGGGGCTCTGGCCATACTGCAATCGTTCGGATTCTCAGAATTCACCCAAGCTTTCAAAGAAGCGGGGGGTGTCCATAAAGTGTGGAACCTGCTCACATTGGAGGTCAATTTGCATGAAGCTTTTGACAAACTAAAACTGTGGTTCGAACATACTGAAAAGGTGTGCTGCCCAGCGACTTGTCATTTGCACCAACTTACTAGGTACACAGCCACATCGCTACAAAGTATGCACCCTTAACGAGGACCTAGAAGGGTACATCCATGACAATTTCAAGGGTCACGATCGCAAAATTCTCGGCGCTCCAATGGTTGTCGAGTTTAATACACAGCACGAGGAGGCACTACCACCCCACCCTATTTTACTTGCACTTCATGCTATGTGTGCCCGCGTTGCATACATGTCTGGTGCTGCTGAATTCTTCGCTCAGATAGAACGAGATAAGGAAGAAATAATGGTCCTTGCTTTTGACGGATCGTCCGCTCCTCTACTAAGTAATCTTTTATCACCCCATGCTATCGTTCATGGGAACGCATAATGGAGTAGTAGACTTGATGACACGCGTTGATCAGGATAATTCATTGCAGATGTGTGCAAATCACAGATCGTGTGTCGGATCACAAACATGTACAAATAAATGCTCCAGTTTTTCCGCGCTGCCGACAAGTTTCATGCTTATTCTGTGTCTTCTAACCGTTTTCATCAGTCGCTGCGAGGTTGTCACATAGAAAACCCGGAGGGACATATGCGGGCGTTGTCATCCGGGTTGATTGAATATTAACATCTTTCTCAATCACGTGATTTCGTGGCGCGTTATCCGAGTTCCGTTTGCGTCGCTATACCCACCATGTCGCGGCTGCTCCGGGTAAGAGCGAGACACGACACGAAGAAGAGTCACTCCGGAAGAGAACAGGGTAAAGTCTTCCAAAATCGACTGCCTATCGTATCCGTACAGGCGGGCTTAAGTACGAAGT